>CM060357.1:161691759-161752642 GCA_030545235.1 Helianthus tuberosus | reverse complement strand
TCCACCATGGCCATCGTCAAATATTAAGAAACACACATGAAAAAAGAAATAAAAAGCCTCAAGGGAAAGAAATAAGAAACGCACATGAAAAGAAACTGCTAAACAGATCAATACGACAAATCGAACCCTAAGTAGCACTGGAACGGGTACGGGATCGGGGTACGGGGACGATACGGGAACGAGGAACGGCAAAACTCAAAATTCCAAGATACGGGTACGGCAATAAAAATATAAAAAAATAATCAATCAATCATACCCAGTAAAATCCCACAAATAGCAAAGCTATTTGTAGGGTCTGGGGAGGGTGGGATGTAGGCACACCTTACCTCTACCCCTAGGGATAGAGAGACTGCTTCCAGAGAGACCCTCGGCTCCAAAACACCCAGGAAAGAAATAAATAGTGCATGAGGTGTGTGTGTGTGTGTATGAAGCTACCAATGTAGTATGAGTTGCGAAATAGTGCATGGTAGAACATAACAAATATGACAACACAAAACAACCTATACACATAGTTACATATCTACGACCATACATTACATCTAGAAACACAACTGTACAAAACATCCTATACACATAGTTACTTATGTACGACCATACACTACACCTAAAAACACAATTGTACCCTCTCCTAGAAATCCTTAACCTTAATCCTACGTCTCCACAAGCTCCTATCATGGACCATGTTCTCAGAGAGGTGCAATTTTTGCAAATCCTGCCTAATCCGCTCATCCCAAGTGATTTTGGGTCTGCCTCTACTCCTCCTCCCCTCCACCTCGAGGGTTTCAACCACTCTAACTGGTTCTATCGTCTGCCTCCTCTTCACATGCCCAAACCATCTCAATCTTCCCTCCTTTATCTTATCTGATATACTAGCTACTTCTAACCTTTCCCTAAAAACATCATTTCTTATCCGGTCTAACCTTGTGTGGCCACACATCCATCTTAGCATTCTCATCTCTGCTACCTCCATCTTGCGTGCCTGTACTTCCTTAATGGCCCAACATTCGGTTCCATATAACATAGCAGGTCTAATTGCAACCCTATAAAATTTCCCTTTCAATTTTGTTGGGAACCTCCTATCGCACAATACCCCAGTGGCAGCTCTCCACCTACACCATCCGACCTGGATGCGGTGGGCAACGTCACTATCTATCTCCCCATCCTTCTGGACAAACGATCCTAGATACTTGAACTTAGTCACCTGCGGGACCGCTTGATTGTCAATGGTGATCTGAATGTCCTCATCGTTGTCTACTCCACTAAAGTCGCAATACAAGTACTCAGTCTTAGATCGACTAATCTTTAAACCTCTTCCCTCTAAAGCTGCTCGCCACTCTTCTAACCTCGCATTCAGGCTTTGTTTACTATCAGCAACTAACACAATATCATCTGCAAAAAGCAGGCACCACGGAAGAGCCCCCTGAATTACCTTTGTCAACTCATCTAGGATAACTGCAAATAGAAAAGGGCTCAAAGCGGACCCTTGGTGGAGTCCTACCTCCACCGGGAAAGAATCAGTATCCCCTACAGGCGCTCGGACACTAGTCTCAGTCCTAACATACATATCCCTAATTAAGTCTATATACTTCCCAGAAACCCCTCTACTCTCCAAACTATCCCAAATCAGTCTACGTGGCACACTGTCATAGGCCTTTTCAAGATCAATGAACACCATGTGTAGGTCCCGTTTCTTCTCCCTATACTTCTCCATCAATCTCCTTAGAATATGTATTGCTTCCGTAGTCGATCGCCCTGGCATAAAACCAAATTGGTTTACCGTGACTAGAGTTTCTCTTCGGATTCCCGTCTCAATTATTCTCTCCCATAATTTCATAGTGTGCCCTAGCAACTTAATCCCTCTATAATTCCCACAACATTGGGCGTCCCCTTTGTTCTTATACACAGGTACTACTACACTATTCCTCCATTGATCTGGCATTTTCCCAAATTTGAAAATAAGATTGAATAAAATAGTTAGCCAATGTACTCCTTCTTCTCCCAAGCATTTCCATACCTCAATCGGTATGTTATCTGGCCCAACTGCCTTAGCCCTTCCCATCTTTCTAAGGTTTGTTCTCACATCCTCCCGTGTGATACGTCGACAGTAGCCGTTATTCCGTAGTCGCCTTTGCGTAGGTGAATCATCATTTTCTTCGATTTCTTGTTGGTAATCCCTCCTGTCATTGAAAAGGTTGTAGAAGTACACTTGCCATCTCATCTTAATGTCGTGTTCTTTGACCAAAACGCATCCGTCCTCTCCCTTTAAAAACTTCACTGCTCCTAAGTCTTGCCTTCTACGCTCTCTAGCTTTTGCAATCTTGAACATGTCATGCTCCCCCTCCTTTAAATACATTAAACAAATTCCAAAAAATACTACATCTTCCAAAGGTAATTAATTATCAATAATCAAATCATTTTCAAATTCCAGTTCATCTAGTGAGAGATCGGCAATCGATAGAGAATTAGAGATGATGAGACTTGAGAGTTTAGAGATTAGAGAAGCCGAATATGATAGGTCTATTTATTTAATGGCCGGTTGTGGAATTTGAAAGGGTAAAAACCCTAAAAATAAAAGGAAACGGGCTGGTACGTCCCCGACATTGGAAACGTTTATGAAACGTCCCCGAAGAGTACCCATGGTGTTTCCGTCCCCGACAAGTACCCGAGACGGGTACAACCACATAAATGGAGTCCCCGTGCTACATAGATCGAACCTGTGACAGACTTGGAACCGATTGCCGCAGACCGATTATAGACAAAAAAACTAACTAGAATCGGAGAACATCGCTGATTGCAGACGAACAGTCAATTGGAATCCGGAGATCGTTGATTGCAGCCGAATGGAGCTGGTTGGATTCGAGGTGGCCGTGGCTAGGTTTGAGCCGGAGGTGAGGAGGTGGTGATTGTCATATGGTGTGCGGGAAATAGAAATGGGGGATTAGGTGGGGGTGTTGCAGGTTGATTTGAGAAGAAAGGGTGGAGAAGAAGATGATGGGTATGTCTTTTTTTTTAATTGTTCAAGGGTAATATAGTCATTTCACATATAGTTAACTGAGAAATTTAACAGAGGTTAGATCAGGGGACCAACCGAGTTCATTTTTGACAACTTTTGGGACCACGCGTGTAATTAGGTGCTGTTTGTTTCTGTAGACAAAAACTGTCTGCAGTCTGATTTCAGCTGATTTTATGTCTGCAACTGAAGATGTGGTCTGAAGGTCTGCAAGCTGAAAATATAATACGGTTTGTTTTATAAACTGGATATCGTCTGTATAACATAAAAAAAACCATAATACAACCACCACCTCCACCTCCACCACTACACTGTCCAAACCACCAGCACCACCCCTCAAACCCGTCGAAATAAAAAAACGAATCTGGCCAAATCATCAAGATTCTACATCACATAATTCTCTCAATCAAGCTCTTAATTTTGGCTACATAGTCATTTCATCAAACAGTTGGTGGGCACCCATAAAAATACTGAATTGTAAACAACATACACATCGAAATCCAACAATTTGAAACAAACACATTTGATGTAAATCTTCTGAAAATAACACAAGAATTAAAAAAATGATACCCTAAAAGTCAAATCAAAGCTTGATGATAGAAATTTCTTTACCGGAAGATTCGAAGAAGTTTCAGTGCCTGCTAAAGAATAGTAGCGTTCTTAGAGCTCTTGAGTTCCGCCGAATTCTGCCATCCACAACCAAAATCGATTTTCTGGCCAAATACCTTTTTCCGGCCAGATTCGTTTTTCCAGAGGGTTTGAGTGGTCGTTGCTGGGGTGGTGGTTGTTTGCGCGGTGTAATTGTGGATGTGGTGGTGGGTTGAAGGTGACGGTGGAGGTGGGTTGAAGGTGGAGGTGGAGGTGGTGCTGGGTTTTAAAGAGGGAGAAAGAGAGGAGGAAGATAAATGCTGGGTTTTGAAGATCTGTGGGTTTGTGAAGATGTTAGGCATAAGCTTTTTTTTTAAGCTAATAAAAGCACTTTTTCAGATCTTCTTTTAAAAAAAAAAAGCAAACAGTCTTCAAGGCCTTATGTCTGCCTGCCTGCAGACATAGGCTCCTTGCAGATGTTTTGAGCAAAAACAAACAGCCTCTTAGTAAACCAATAGGACCAAGTATGAAATTTTTGCAAACCACAGGGACCAACCAAGCATTTAACTAAAAAAAAAAACTATACCTCACTAAAAACCCCCCAAAAAAACCTAACACCCCCCCCTCTCGACAAATTTTTTTTTTGGGGGGGGGGGGGGGTGGGGGGTTTAGGTTTTTGGGTGGTGGTGGGTGTTTAGTTTTTTTTTTTTTTTTTTTTTTTTTTTTTTTTGTGTAGTGAGTTTTCTTTAGAAGCCTTTGTACGCTTCTTACAATTATGAGCCTGGAAAAAGATTTGAAAACTATAGGTGCATGCATGATAAGATAATACATATGTAATGATCAGTCTTTTACTTTGTGTGGTGTCTTTTATTTATGTATACTCTTAATACTATGTGATTGGCTATAAATTCAATTCTTCCCAAAAATGTATATGCAGATGGTCGGAAATAGCAGCTCAGTTACCAGGAAGGACTGACAATGACATCAAGAACTACTGGAACACCAAACTGAAGAAGAAGGTTTTAACTTTTTTTCTTGAACATCAGAAGGATTTAACTATGCTTCCTTATTTTCAAGAAAAAACATATCTTCCATCTATACCCTTTCAACCACAACCACAACCACCATCAAATGATCATCTTACATCTCACCAGTTCTTGAACATTTTGTCCGACACATCTTATAACAACGAGCATGTGCCGCCTTCTCTGGGATCGATGGCAAGGGTACGACTCCAGCATTCAGATCCGCTCGACGACATATCTTACAATAACGAGCGAGCAACCTCTGTGGGATCTGTGGCAATGGCACGACTCCAGGCTTCAGAACCGCTCAACGACATATCTTACAACAACGAGAAAGCGACCTCTGTGGGATCCATGGCAATGGTACGACCCCAGCTTTCAGATCAGCTCACAGACACCTCATATGGTTGTAGCAATGAACAAGCTCCATCTGTGGGATACGAAAGAGGGGTTTCTCAATCCGCCAGCGATGATTTCAGTTACTATGCGCAGCCACCATCACTCACTGATGTAGCTGGCCGTGATGAAGGTGAACATATTCTTGTTCATTTTTTTCTTTATTTTTTATTAATAGGTTTCTTGCGATATGAATTGATTTAGTTATTCTTTTCTCCGTTTAATCTCAGCGATATATCGGTGATATATCACCGATATCTCAGTTATCGGACCTCCACAAGAATATCGGTTTAAAATCTCGGTAATAATATCGGTCCTGATCATATCGGCGATATATACTGATATATTTCTGCTAATTTGTAATTGTGATATCGGTTGTCTCGCTGATGATGTCACACCCCCCGAAATACCACATGCGGAATCACCGCGGGGCGTGTGACATACCAGGATCCAAGCCACCAATTACATAGAACTTCGCATAATATAATAATAATTAAATAAAACATTTCATTGATTTCAAGATATAAATCCAAGTCATAAGTTAAACCAAAGTAGTTGTTCAGCGGAAGCATAATGTAAACTGTAAATCAATTGTTTCAAAACAAGTGTTCATAAGCAACGAAGCCAGTATCCAAGAGTCTCGACCCATGACCACTCTAGCACTCCCAGATAGCAAGTCCATATCAGGAATCTAACAACCTGCAAGGCATGTAATGACAAGTCAACAACAAAGTTGAGCGAGTTCACAGTTGATTGTTCAGTTATTGAGCTCGTTTTCAGAAATCGTAAGTTTGTTTCATAACCATGTTTTAACCAGTATCCTTGTTTCCCAAACCTTTACGATATTTAGTGGGGGCTTCTCATGTGCGTTAACAGACCGTACCATATCGACTCCTACGAAAATAAGTTGTTCCCTAAGTCAATGTCTATCATCATTGACCCTTTGCCTTTAGTCCACTAGTACACGCCCGTTCGAACGACACGGTGTGAAGTTTGTTAAACCTAATAGCGCTATTAACTAATGACCCGCTCGCCATCGGCCTCGGCGATTAAGTCGATATAAAAATGAGGGACCTCATGATAGAGTTTTGTCTAGTAAGTTTAAGGTTGTTGTCCTACCCAAGGAGGACGAACGTACGTAGTTCTACCCAAGGAGAATACGCAGGATTTATAGTGGCATCCTACCCAAGGAGGATGGCCGTACATATCCTACCCAAGGAGAATATGTAGAGTTCCGTTTAAGTTTCTTAACCCATTCCCAAACCACCGGGAATCCCATGCCTTGTAGAAGGTGTGAACTCAACTTAGATTAGCTCGGCATACTAAGTTATGGAAAGAAATACGTGAGGTGGAACCGGTCAATCGCGTCCTAACATGATTACCGTTTAAGGGTTAGTGGGTGTGCTCATGCGAAAACACGAATCCTACACGTAGCACATTACATCATACAATACTAAATATCATGCATGCATTTATCACGACATAGCTTACCGACAAAACAAGTGTCACAAAAGACTTAAAATACTCTTCAATAAATATTCAGCCATATAGTGCATTTTCGGCAGTTTTCGGATTTTTATCCGGAATAGTTCGTGTATAACAAAATTCCCAAAAAAATTACAGAATGTGTTAAACGATCCAAATATTATTGTGTCAAAATCTCGTGATCCAATTCATCACCAATTATTTTAAACAATTCATTTACCGGGCTGCAATCAGATTCGTCACTTTCTAACCGCAGTCAACGGAAAAATTCATTTAAAATTCATTGTAAGTCCGATTGACGAAATTCCAGTTGGAGGTTTGCACGGACAATTAAGAGCATCTACAGTAAAAGTTTCAAGCCTAAACTATAAACACATATCAAGTTATGGCACAAAACGTGAGCTGCATTTTCTGCAGAAAATGACAGCTTAGAGCATTTTTACGATTTAATCCGTTAAAAATTCTTAAACCTGTCCAAAAATAATGAAATCACTGCGGTTTGAAAGCTACTTCCAGATACTTGGTTTTAGGATCAGAAAACACAGAGTTTCGATAAGTTTATGTCCCGAAAAAGACTGTGGAAGTTGGCGTATTTTCTGCAGAAAATCGCTGAACGAAACATTACCTATTTTAAATTGTTTTTCATGTATCCCACAACCGAAATCAATCATTCACAGCAGGTTATGAGTCGTGTATAATCAGATTCATCTATCTCAAACATCAAGATCATTTACCACATTAAACCCTAAACAACTTACATGAGTTTAAGCATATCTACGCAATAATACGAACTTATACAAGATTTTCATGCCTCCTAATCTACAAGTTAACACTATAATCAAATCATGATCATCAAGCATACAAAAACACAGCCATGTATACCACAGTTTCATAACAGAAAACATGTATGAACTTATAGTAATATTCATCATACGTAATTCAAGCAACCCATAAAATCATCATATCATCATATGTATTAGCAATCGTAGGAAAACACAGCCGTGTAATATCAAAACTAACAGCCATGACATCGAAAATACTAACCGCGAGATGAAGGAGATGCGAGAGAGAGTGTGTTCGGCCGAGAGGATGAGATCGCGAGAGAGAGCAAGGGCTGCTCCTTCGCTGCCATCGTCCTTCATAATCGAATTAAGAGAGAGTAGGGTTTTTGAGGTGTAGGGCGTAATATACTAACATGGCTACATGTACGTAACCTATTTGATTGAGGGGTATTGGCTGTTTAAAAGCTTAAGTGGGCTGGAGATGCACAAGTTTGGACCGAGGATTAAAGGGATGGAGTTTTGGGCCGAGAAACTAGAGAGAAGTGGGATGTGGCTGCCCATAATTTCATATCATGCAAATAACGTAAACACAGAACCTCATGGAGGTGTGGTGTTACTAAATTCATAGTATGTACAAGTATATTTATTTATTTTATTCTTTTTTTTAAACAACTAATAACAATAATTTAGTTAGGCATCACATTGATTAATAATATATATATTAATTAAGTTACAGTTTGGGTCCCACAATTATCGGGTTATAAGAGTGGATCGAATCGACGTGCACCATGTTCAAACGCTTCAGGTCGATTCAAAGCGATATGGATAAAATGTAATTAACTCATCAATTAAAATAAGTATACGACTCGATCTATAAATACGAAAACAAACGGTTATAAGCTCGAAATTACGAGTTGTCACATCATCCCCAACTTGAAAGAAATTTCGTCCAGAAATTTAGCACGTGGTTACTGAGGAAGCTAGTTAAGTTGCGTGGTTTCCTTGTTTTCCTAGGGTGTCACATCATCCCCCCGTTGGTTTAGAATTTCGTCCTGAAATTCCGCAGTAGCTTCAGCCTCAGTAGTGGTTGCACTTTTCTCAAACAACTGGGGATACTTGTGTTTCATTTTGTCTTCTCGTTCCCAGGTAAACTCTGGGCCACGACGGGAGTTCCAACGAACTCGAACAATGGGTATCCTGGTGCGTTTGAGAATCTTGACCTCCCGGTCCAAGATTTCCATTGGTTCTTCGACAAATCGCAACTGATCGTCGATGGTGAGCTCCTTGAAAGGAAATGTGAGGGTTTCATCTGACAGACACTTCTTCAGATTCGACACACGGAATACGTTGTGAACTCCACTGAGTCCTTCGGGTTGATTCAACCTGTAGGCTACCTTGCCAATTCTCTCAGTGATTTCGAAAGGTCCAACATATCGCGGGTTGAGTTTGCCTCGTTTACCAAAATGAACTACGCCTTTCCAAGGTAAGACTTTAAGTAGCACTCGATCCCCAACCTGGAACTCTAGTGATTTCCTGCGCTTAACAACGTAGCTTTTCTGACGGTCACGAGCCGCCGCCATTTGTTGTTGTATCTGAGCAATCTTCTCTGTTGTGTCTACGACGAGCTCTGGGCCAGTGATTTGGCTGTTTCCAACTTCTGCCCAACAAAGAGGTGATCGGCACTTCCGTCCGCACAATGCCTCGAACGGAGTAGCCTGGATGCTGGTGGGGTAACTGTTGATATAAGAAAACTCCACTAAAGGTAGATGCCGCTCCTAGCCGTTACCAAAGTCGTTTACACATGCTCGAATCATGTCTTCAAGGGTTTGGATGGTGCGTTCAGTCTGCCCATCCGTCCGTGGATGTTATGCTGTGCACATGTCTAGATGTGAGCCAAAGGATTTGTGCGTCGCTTGCCACAAATCAGATGCAAATCGTGGGTCGCGATCAGAGATGATGGAGGTTGGCACCCCGTGCCTAGCACCCACTTCCTTCAGGTAGATGACTGCAAGTGTAGAAAAACCTATCCGTTTCCTGGATGGCTAGAAAGTGTGCTGGTTACGTGAGACAATCAATGATCACCCAGGTGATGTTGTTTCCATTTCGCATTGTAAGTAGACTAGTGATCAAATCCATGGCAGTCTGTTTTCACTTTCCATATCGGTGTTTCTGGTTGCTAACACTTCACCTTGACTTTCTCACAAGTCAAACATCATTCCCGTACCTAGCTAGGTGGGCCTTCATGCCCGATCATCAGCACAAGATTCATAGATCCTACTATCTCTCATCAAAATCCAGATGACTAGAATATCAAAGCCGGTGTGCTTGCCCAACACAAGTTTCCTAAAGTTGCCATATAATGAGGTCCACACTCGTTCCTTGAGGTAGCGAATATCGTCCATCCTGCCCAAGGTTGCTTCTCCATGCCCCGCATGGGTTCAACTTGAAAATCCTCTTCCAGTTCGAACATAGCGAGTCTGATCAGGTAAGTTAGAGTCGATAGTGAGATGCAGAGCGCGTGCACGCTCAGGTTCCACAGTCGCAATCATCTGAAAGTTCCATCCAGCGATGTCATTGCATGATTTAGCTCTCTCGAAACAGCGGTATACGGGTGGCCCTTGTGATCGGTCTAGGTAATGCATTTGGTACCGTCCAAGTAATGCCTCCAACTCAAATCCAACGACCATGGTTTCCACCGCAGGTTGTGACTCGTGCAGTTCCTCTTGTAAATCCATTACGTAAATCATCACCTTCTCGTGTTGCATCGGCGCGTAGCTGGGACTCTGATTCGAGTCATCATGGTATACCACTAGATCACCCGCACCCTTGGGTAAAGACGATGCTCAGTTCATTGCCGAGTTGGGATTCGAGAGCTGAAAAGGCATCCTCCTGTTTTGTCTTCCATGAACACAGTGCCCTGCTGTATTAAAGAGATTAAAGATGTGCAATCTTCGAAAATCCTGTGGTGAATCTGCGATAATAATTAGCGAAACCAAGAAATTGCTGTATCCTCTAAGGGATCTTTGGTGTCGATCAGTTTCTAACAAAATGGATCTTAGCGAGATCCACATCTACTTCGTTGATTACATGATCAAATTGCATCTCTCGAATCTAGATGTTACGTTTAACAAGACTTCACACATAATGACTCCTCCCTCAGGAGTTCTAAGATAAGATACAGACGTCGTCTATGATGTCCCTTCCTCCAGGAGATGACCTAAAATGTCATCAATAAACACGGTCAGTTCATGTGGTCCATAAAGCTGTTGGTGTGCTAATTAACCCAATGGTTATGGTGTACAATGTCGCACTGGTCGCATTGCGTTCGATATGCCGTTCTAAGAGCATTCTCCCCTTGGACTTCCATCTGATGATAGTTCGTTCGTTAGTCAATCCTCGAATAGGAGCTTGACTCTCGCAACTAGTCGACAGGTTGTCAATACATGGTCGGGGCAAACGGTTCTGGACTGTCACCTTGCTGAGTTCTGGATAATCAGTATACATACAAAGAAGCTTATCTTCACAGGTATAACTGGGGCTCCCCAAAGCGAAGAAGTAGATCCATCAAAACTCCTGTCCAACAGTTTCGATAGTTGATTTGACAGTTCTGGCGACCCTCCTGAAAGTCACTTGGGTAGTACACCGAGAGAAATCTCGAACGATTGGTGGATCCTCGATCCTCTTTTCCTTAGCTTTACGTCAGTAACGGTTGTTAACGTAGCAGGGTAATCCCTCCGTAGACACTTCTGGGCCTTCATTGCTGACATGACGCTAACCGTTGCGCCACTTCGACACGTTAGGGCAGATAACAATTCTCCACTAAGGAGAGAGACACGTAGGACCGTCTCCTTACAGGGTACATCTTTCAAGAACAACATAAGAAAGGTCGATGTCAAACACTTGTCCCACAAGGTCAAGTTTGCATCCCAACGATCATATGAGGTTTCCATTGTCTTGCCATCAGCCGATTCCATAATAGGTTGGGTTTCAAGAAGTATCAGGGTTATAGAGAACAGAGACGAAGTGATTCGTTACCAAGAACGTGTATGCCACCATGTTATTACAATCCTGGCGTCGCCTATGCCAATCCTAAATGCCCCTCCATGAGCATCATTTCCCGTGTGGTTGTACTCGTTGCGAGGATTTCCAGTACGACCGTCGTTTCCTTGGTTATTGTCGATTTGATTTAGGGACAACCACTCCATGTCGTAGGCACCTTCATTTCTATACTGTTGGTTGCCATTTCAAGTTCCTTGGTGTTGCCGTAACTGTTGCCTCCAACGCTGTTGTTTGAAACTGAGCTCTGCGATCTTTCATCGACAGGGCCCATCCTTTCATATTCCGTGCCACGTTCTAAGGCGCTACCCCTGGTGCTGGCAGTTTCGCGTTCCATACCATGGTCAATTGTCATCGTTTTATGTCCCGATTGGTTCGTAAGAGTCGACTCCCATGAGTCGTTGGAATGGGTTAAGGATTCGATTGGAGTCAAATCGCTGTTGTTCGTTGCCGGTAACTAGGGTCGTTCAAATGCTGAAGTCGGTAAGGTACTAATTTTACCCTCTTGTCCATCGTTCTTGCAAGTTGACTGAGTAATACACAGTATGTCGCGAGAGTGTTGCAGAAGTGATCGCACTTCGGGATTTTAGATGTCAATACGTTAAGTTCCAGCAAACGAAAAAGTGAGAAAGGTATAGACTAATCATTGTCGTTGCAACATCCAACTCAAGGATGTTCGTACTAGCACCTAACATTCTACACAGTTAGCTAGGCGTTCAGATGGGTGTTCAGGTACTACTTGATAGCATCGAGGTTCGAAAGGATTTAGAGAGGAGTGAAAAGATCATGTTCAAGTAGGAGATAGTCACTACTACGACTCCTATAGACTGTTGTATTTCACATCAATCAAATAACGCAACGGAACCCCTTTTCCACTTGTTAAGACTCACTGGGACTCACATGCACCCCACATTATTATTATGTGTGCACCCACAATAATATTACGATTTGCATGCTCATCTCAGCTCCTCTTAACTCATGTCAAATGGTTCCTCAAACTCGAGTGGCAAACAAAGAGCATCACGAAGCGTAAGTCATGAAGGTTTAGGGAAATACCACCCTATCAGTCACATAACACATGCAAGTAATACATAAATTCATACTATTGTGCTAAACGTGCAATCTCATGCAATATCATATCTAAGTGTTCACTAGTTATGCAGTACAATGAGTATACGAGAGGCGAACCTTGCAATCTGGAGCTGAGTGTCATGGTCATATTCACGTTTTCAGAACTGTTCGGTTATAGTCTGGTTTTATAAAAACGTTTTCCCCTTTTAAAACCAAGTTCACTATAACCAATGGCTCTGATACCAATCTGTCACACCACCGAAATACCACATGCGGAATCACCGCGGGGCGTGTGACATACCAGGATCCAAGCCACCAATTACATAGAACTTCGCATAATATAATAATAATTAAATAAAACATTTCATTGATTTCAAGACATAAATCCAAGTCATAAGTTAAACCAAAGTAGTTGTTCAGCGGAAGCATAATGTAAACTGTAAATCAATTGTTTCAAAACAAGTGTTCATAAGCAACGAAGCTAGTATCCAAGAGGCTCGACCCATGACCACTCTAGCACTCCCAGATAGCAAGTCCATATCAGGAATCTAACAACCTGCAAGGCATGTAATGATAAGTCAACAACAAAGTTGAGCGAGTTCACAGTTGATTGTTCAGTTATTGAGCTCGTTTTCAAAAATCGTAAGTTTGTTTCATAACCATGTTTTAACCAGTATCCTTGTTTCCCAAACCTTTACGATATTTAGTGCGGGCTTCCCATGTGCGTTACCAGACCGTACCATATCGACTACTACGAAAATAAGTTGTGCCCTAAGTCAATGTCTATCATCATTGACCCTTTGCCTTTAGTCCATTAGTACACGTCCGTTCGAATGACACGGTGTGAGGTTTGTTAAACCTAATAGCGCTATTAACTAATGACCCGCTCGCCATCGGCCTCGGCGATTAAGTCGATATAAAAATGAGGGACTTCATGATAGAGTTTTGTCTAGTAAGTTTAAGGTTGTTGTCCTACCCAAGGAGGACAAACGTACGTAGTTCTACCCAAGGAGAATACGCAGGATTTATAGTGGCATCCTACCCAAGGAGGATGGCCGTACATATCCTACCCAAGGAGAATATGTAGAGTTCCGTTTTAATTTCTTAACCCATTCCCAAACCACCGGGAATCCCATGCCTTGTAGAAAGTGTGAACTCACATTAGATTAGCTCGGCATACTAAGTTATGGAAAGAAATACGTTAGGTGGAACCGGTCAATCACGTCCTAACATGATTACCGTTTAAGGGTTAGTGGGTGTGCTCATGCGAAAACACGAATCCTACACGTAGCACATTACATCATACAATACTAAATATCATGCATGCGTTTATCACGACATAGCTTACCGACAACACAAGTGTCACAAAAGACTTAAAATACTCTTCAATAAATATTCAGGCATATAGTGCATTTTCGGCAGTTTTCGGATTGTTATCCGGAATAGTTCGTGTACAACAAATTTCCCAAAAAATTACAGAATGTGTTAAACGATCCAAATATTATTGTGTCAAAATCTCGTGATCCAATTCATCACCAATTATTTTAAACAATTCATTTACCGGGCTGCAATCAGATTCGTTACTTTCTGACTGCAGTCAACGGAAAAATTCATTTAAAATTCATTGTAAGTCCGATTGACGAAATTCTAGTTGGAAGTTTGCACGGACACTTAAGAGCATCTACAGTAAAAGTTTCAAGCCTAAAATGTAAACACATATCAAGTTATGGCACAAAACGTGAGCTACATTTTCTGCAGAAAATGACAGCTTAGAGCAGTTTTACGATTTAATCCGTTAAAAATACTTAAACCTGTCCAAAAAGTATGAAATCACTGCGGTTTGAAAGCTACTTCCAGATACTTGGTTTTAGGCTCAGAAAACACAGAGTTTCGATAAGTTTATGTCCCGAAAAAGACTGTGGAAGTTGGCGTATTTTCTGCAGAAAATCGCTGAACGAAACATTACCTATTTTAAATTGTTTTTCATGTATCCCACAACCGAAATCAATCATTCACAGCAGGTTATGAGTCGTGTATAATCAGATTCATCTATCTCAAACATCAAGATCATTTACCACATTAAACCCTAAACAACTTACATGAGTTTAAGCATATCTACGCAATAATACGAACTAATACAAGATTTTCATGCCTCCTAATCTACAAGTTAACACTATAATCAAATCATGATCATCAAGCATACAAAAACACAGCCATGTATACCACAGTTTCATAACAGAAAACATGCATGAACTTATAGTAATATTCATCATACGTAATTCAAGCAACCCATAAAATCATCATATCATCATATGTATTAGCAATCGCAGCAAAACACAGTCGTGTAATATCAAAACTAACAGCCATGACATCGAAAATACTAACCGCGAGATGAAGGAGATGCGAGAGAGAGTGTGTTCGGCCGAGAGGATGAGATCGCGAGAGAGAGCAAGGGCTGCTCCTTCGTTGCCATCGTCCTTCATAATCGAATTAAGAGAGAGTAGGGTTTTTGAGGTGTAGGGCGAAATATACTAACATGGCTACATGTACGTAACCTATTTGATTGAGGGGTATTGGCTGTTTAAAAGCTTAAGTGGGCTGGAGATGCACAAGTTTGGACCGAGGATTAAAGGGATGGAGTTTTGGGCCGAGAAACTAGAGAGAAGTGGGATGTGGCTGCCCATAATTTCATATCATGCAAATAACGTAAACATAGAACCTCATGGAGGTGTGGTGTTGACTAAATTCATAGTATGTTCAAGTATATTTATTTATTTATTTATTTTTGAAAACAACTAATAACAATAATTTAGTTAGGCATCACATTGATTAATCTATACTATATAATAAAAGAAACTAACTTTGGGACACTTGTCATTATTCTAGACCATCCTTAATTTTAGATAATTATTATTTAATTTAAATTATTAAATATCAATTAAATTAATATAAATCTTATCAACCCTAAGTTATTGGCATAAACTTAATTTCAAATCGTAAAGTCTTATCTAAACTAAAAAATATTGTTTCAGTTAACAGTAGATAAACATACATATTATTTATTGTTAATGTTATTATTGTTAACTATTAGAAATTATATTAAACAACTTATTAATCAAAACAAACATTTAAAATAGTATTAACCTAATTTAAAAAATAATAAAATCCATTTTGATTTAGAAAGATTTTTTTTAACAATAGATAAACCCGTGTAATACACAGGGTTTTTAAAGATATAACATTTTTTTATTATTTTCTATATAAAATTAGATTTATTAAACCCGTATAATACACAAAGTTTTTTTTTTAAATATAACTTTTTATTATTTAGTATATAATTGCATTTCTTCAACCTGTGAATACACAAGGTTTTTTTTAAATATAACTTTTTAGTGTTTGGTACATAAATTTACATTTCTTCAACCCGCACAACAAACGAGGTTCTTAAAGATATAATTTTAAAATTTTTTTTAACAATAGATAAACCCGTGTAATACACAAGGGTTTTAAAGTTATATTATTTTTTTTATTATTTGCTATATAAAATTAGATTTATTTAACCCGTACAATAAACGGAGTTTTTAAAATATAATTTTTTTATTATTTAGTATATAAAATTATATTTCTTCCACCCGTGAATACACATGGTTTTTTAAAAATATAAATTTTTTATTGTGTGGTATATAAAATTACATTTATTCAACCCGTACAATAAACGAGGTTCTTATAGATATAATTTTTATTATTTAATATATAAAATTATATTTACTCAACACGTGTAATAAATGAGGTTTTTAAAATATAATGTTTTTTTATTTAGTATATAAAATTACATTTATTCAACCCGTGTAATACACGGGGTTCTAACCTAGTAATATATATATTAATTATCTCGATGTAAATTATTATTACAAGTCTAACAACACTTTTATTCTAAAAAAAAAAAAAAATTAAGTTACAGTTTGGGTCCCACAATTATCGGGTTATAAGAGTGGATCGAATCGACGTGCACCAGGTTCAAACACTTCAGGTCGATTCAAAGCGATATGGATAAAATGTAATTAACTCATCAATTAAAATAAGTATACGACTCGATCTATAAATACGAAAACAAATGGTTCTAAGCTCGAAATTATGAGTTGTCACAGATGATATTGGTTGGCCCAGTTTTGTTGTTCTTTCTTTAAAAGCCTGCCATCCAAATCAAAAGCCCATATTTATCATTAATCAATTGTATCGCACACCGATAATACGTATCGGCAGACAAAGAAGCTTGCAACTCAACCCTAATTTCATCGCTATCGTCCCTCCCACTCTCCCAGTTGACTATTCCAGAGTCCAGGCTATAGTACGCAATCGCAACAGTTCAAGAAATATATCATATAGGTTCTACTTCTAGTATATGTATTTAGCCATATAGGTTCTAGATATTAATATATATGTATGATGGGGTAAGATAAAATAAAAAGTTTATTTTGCCTAAGTAGGATGAGAAAGAATCTTAACCATTCATTTTTCAAATCAATGGTTAAGATGAAAGTGTAGGAGAAAGGAGGAGTGCAAGGGTATATTGGGAAAATCATATTTATGGACTTTCTCTCTCCACATGCAAGGCACATGCATATTCCACCCCCATTTTTTAAACGTTCATAACTTTTTTATACGACATTATTTTTTCATAAAATTTTTACCGTAAAATCGAACGTCTTTTTATCTTTAATTTGAGTACCATATTGCTATATAAAATATGAAGACTAAAAAACCCACTAAAATGTGTTGTATTTCTATGTTGTATAACATTTTTTTTGTGCTAGATTTTTGTACTATATTTTTGTGCTAAATTTTTTGTGCTGAATTTTTTTGTCTTAATTTTTTTTCTCAATTTTTTGTACTGAATTTTTTTGTACTACATTTTTTTGCTGAATTTTTTCGTACTATATTTTTTTGTACTAGATTTTTTGTGCTATATTTTTTTGTACTACATTTTTTGTGCTATATTTTTTTTGTACTAGATTTTTTGTGCTAGATTTTTTTTTTACTAGATTTTTTTGTTTTATTTTTAAAAAACAAAAGGGGTGCCACATGTTATTTTCATTTCTATTTATAAGGACCAAAATGCCCTTCATTCCTACTTATTAGGAGTGCCACATGTCATCATCACAATCCTTCTTAGGCTACTTAGGCAAAATCTATTTTTTAGTGGATCCTTCCCCTATGTATGATTCTTTATATATATATATATATATATATATATATATATATATATATATATATATATTATAAACTCGCCTGCGTTGCGGAGCGATGGCCGAATAATTCTCAACCAATTAAAAAAACAGTACTATAGTTTTGTTAGAAATAAAAAGTAAAAAGCGTGTTAGACAGCTCCTTGACACGATTTTTAGCTGGGGAAAAGTCATATTTTTATTTTTACTTGAGAGAAAAATCAAAATTTTTTCCTGAGGGTAAAATCCTAATTTTTAGCTAGGGGAAAACCATATTTATATTTTGCACTGGGGTATAAAAAACGTAATTTTGAATTGAGGATGAAATTGTAATTTTTAACCGAGGGGAAAATCGTAAATTTTAGCTAGGGGAAAAAGTATAATTTTATTTTGAACTGGGGGCAAAGACGTAATTTTAAACTGGGGGCAAAACCGTAATTTTAAAGTCGATATAAAATAATAAACTGGTGTGAAATCGTAATTTTGAGCCGGGGGGGGGGGGGGACACAATTTTATTTTGAACTGGGGCGAAAACATAATTTTGTCTGAGGGTAAAAGCATAATTTTTTTACCGAGGGCGAAATCGTATTTTCGGTTTAGCTGGGTTTAAAGCCATATTTTTATTTTGAACTAGAGGAAAATCACAATAATTTTGAACCGATGGTAAAATCGTAATTTTGAGGTAGGGGAAAACCATAATTTTATTTTTAGCTAGGGCAAAAATGTAATTTTAAAATGAGGGTGAAATCGTAATTTTTAACCGAGGGGAAAATCGTAATTTTGAGCTGGGGCAAAAGCATAATTTTATTTTGAACTGGGGGCGAAGATGTAATTTTAAACTGGGGGCAAAACCATAATTTTAAAGCGGGTATAAAATAGTAAGCTGTGGTTAAAATCGTAATTTTTGAACCAAGTGCAAAATCGTAATTTTGACTTGCTGGCAAAAGGGTTATTATATTTTTAAGTTGGGAGAAAAGTGTAATTTTAAAGTGGATATAAAATAATAAACTGGTTGGTCCAATAGGGGAATGCCGGCCGCCCATTTCGACCAATGGCAGGGAAACACAATTCCCTGCCATGGTCTTTGTCTATGTTGAATAATTACCGATATCCCACTGATATTCCATCGCGATAACCGACGGTCAAGTCCGATTGTTTTCGGCATTAACTGCATTGATCACGTGTGGTAACTAGTGGCGGACTTATAGTACAAATAGGGGTAGCACGGGCTACCCCTCAACCCCGTCTCCGTAGTGTAAAAATACCCCTTAACTCCATTTCCGCAGTGTAAAAATATCTCTCAACTCCGTTTCTGTTATATAAAGGATACCCCTGATCCTAAAAAAAAAAAATTAGGATACCCCTAATTTTGTAGCCTAGTTCCGCCACTGGTGGTAACCCACTAGTTACATGGAAGGCAGTTTGTTAGATACCGGAAATCGAAAGCTGTATCTGTAATTTGATAGAATTGACAATTAAGTTGGCCCGATTCGAGAAAGGCAATTCTCCGATTACAAGTAAAACTCAGGTAAATATATAACAAGACAAGAATAAAAAATGCAATAAACCAATTATTTAAGCTAAACTTTAGGTGGTAACAGTTATGATCTCGAACTGATTTCTTGGAATGGTTGAAACTGTTCCTGCTCAGCACGTTCGGTTCGTATCACAGGTTGCTATGTTGGTAAATATTTCTGTAATTTGTGTTAGTATTTTTTATTATTACTTATTAATACATTTCTTGCAATGTGAAGGAGGACCAGATCCAATGGAAATCGACAACAGTTTGGCATCTATGTCTGCTCTCACTCCCAATTCTGACGTAACCGTTTTGAAAGGTCATACTTCTGAGGTCTGTAAATTTTTAATCTGTGAATTTTAGTTTAACATTTTGATGTGCTGGTTGAATATGCAAATTAACATATTTGTTTGACAATAAAAGAGAACAATTGATGGTAATTTTTTACTGTATATTTATCTAAAAGAAATTTAGTAATTTATCCAAAAGAAAGTTAGTAATAAAACAGTATACGGTGGTAGTAAATTGTTGTCAATTTTCATAATACAAGAGTCATAGGCTCCTAGGCGCACAAGCTCCTATTAGGGCCTAGGCGCGATAGGCGCAAAAAAAGCGTGGGCCCGAGAAAAAAAAGCGCACTTAAATAAAAAAATTAAAAAGTTCATTAAGGGAATAAAGTACTCAAAACCAAAACAATAATGTGACAACATAATTCACAATTAAATCAGAGAACGAAAACTAGAACTTAGAGAACTAATTCAGAATTAACTAATTAAAAATAAATACTTGAAAATACAGAACTAAATCGGAGGACAAAAAACTGCTGTTAATCTGTTTAGGAAAAGAGTAACTTGCTAGCTCCTGTTGTATTTGTTTGCCGGATTCTAATGAAAGTTTTTTAGCCGTGCAAAAAAATAGGATAAAAGTAGCTAGCCATGTATTTAGGATATGCAGGTTCTGTGAGTAGTAATGATTAATTCAGCATACCGAATTCAACATTTAGTGATATAATCAGTTGCCAATACTGCAGATAATGAGGAATTTACAAATTAAAAAAAAGGATTAATTATCATTTATAACGCATGGAATTAGGTTGCGCTCAAAACACCTAGGAAGTAGGAGCGCATTCAACTCGCTTCGCCCAGAAATATCGCTTAGGCGCCAAAATCGACCGCTTTTGATAACTATGGGTAATAGTGATATTATTACTAATAAGTGTGAATGGAGTGTACTTTATAATTTGGAATCCTTAAATATTAGTGAAAGTTAATCCAAATTCTTAAATAGTAGTGAAATTGAGAATAAATTACCGGGTGATTACTCGACTGTGAACCATTTGTTGCAGGTTTTAGCATGTGCATGGAGTCCAACCGAGTCTCTTTTGGCATCCGGGTGCGTTTATTTTCTTTCCAAAACAACATTATTTATGAACATTTTTATGGATATATCTTTATTTATTTTTTTAATTTTAATACACAAATATCTAGATCTGGAGATTCCACAGCTAGAATCTGGACCATTCGTGATGGCCCATGTAGATCCGATACACAAAACGGGCCCTCAAACGTTGCGGTTTTAAAGCACTCATCTTTTGAATGGAGTAACGCCGTAACCATACTCGACTGGAATGTGAGTTTTGACTGCAAGATTGTAATTTATAACTCATGTTTTAGAATATTCCGCTAAGTTTTTTGATTTTTTTGGGCCCGTTATCTTATGTAGGGTGAGGGTACACTACTTGCAACCGGTTCTTATCATGGTCAAGCCATAATATGGAGTAAAGATGGTGAGTAGGGGTGCAAACGAGCCGAGCAGAGCCCGAGCTCGATCAGGCTCGAGCTCGAGCTCGTTTAACATATGAAAGCTCGAGCTCGAGCTCGGCTCGATCCGAGCTTTATTTCAGCTCGAAGGTAAATTTTCAAGCTCGAGCTCGGCTCGGGCTCGACTCGTTTAGTAATGATTAATTAATTTTTATTAATTATAATTATTGTTATACATATAGTTTAGTTATTTTTTTTTATATTTATATAAATGGTAAATATTATTATCTAATATATGTTTAATATATTAATAAAAAATATATAAAAAGAAAGCTCGTTAAGGCTCGCGAGCCGGCTCGAGCTCAATAAGCGAAGCTCGGGCTCGGGTTCGTTTACTAAACGAGCTTGTTTTTAGGCTCGTGCTCGAGCTCGTTTAAGTTGGTCTATGTTTTGACGTAAATTTTGTTCGGAAACGAGTATGGTCAAATATTTGACATTTTGACGGTATAAGTTCAAGTTACTTTAAGTTATGCCGCCGCCGCAACGCACGACTGGTCAAAATACTAGTTTAAAGAATAAAAAAGGGTTACGATGAGGTGGCAATGAGAAGAGGCATCTGCTACTTTTGTTAAAAAAAATCATTTCGTTTACGGTTTTTTTAACTTTTTTTAGGGGAGCTGGTAAATACATTAACAAAACATAAAGGGCCGATAGTTTCGTTGAAATGGAACAAGAAAGGGGATTATCTTCTAAGTGGCAGTGTGGACAATACCGCAATCGTATGGGACATTAAAACCGGAGAATGGAAGCTGCAGTTTGAATTTCATACAGGTGCCGTTATGCATTTTAATAGCTTACAAACGTTTTTCCAGTTTTTTAATTAATTGTTATACCTGTGATTTTAAGAGTAGTGTTGTCATTACAGCACCTACTCTCGATGTTGATTGGCGCAACAATGTGTCGTTTGCAACGTGTTCAGCTAACATGATTTATGTTTGTAAAGTTGGAGATAATCGATCTGTTAAAGCTTTTGCGGGGCATCAGGTATGTTTTAGACTTTTAGTTTGTTATTATATTTTGAGTAAAATGTCATTTCGTCCCTGAGCTAGTTTTGCGACTTTCGTCCAAAGGCTTGTTTTTCTGCACATGGATTCAAAAAGTTTGAATCTTTGCCATTTTCATCCAGCTCGTTAACTCCATCCAGTTTTCTTCGTTAATACGGGTATTTTCGACTTTTTTTGTTAATTTAAAGGGCAATTTGGTTATTTGAATTATTTGTACATTATGCTAAATGCTTGTATATAAAGTGGAAAAGATCGACTTGCCCTTTAAGGTAACAAAAAGACTGAAATATCCCTGACTTAACGGAGAAAAACGGATGGAGTTAACGAGCTGAATGAAAATGACAAGATTTCAAATCTTTTGGATTTAGATGCGGAAAAACAAACCTTTGGATGAAAGTCGCAAAACTGGCCAAACCTCAGGGACGGAACTGGCCAAACCTCAGGGACGGAAATGGCGTTTTACTCTTAATTAAAAAAAAAATATATATATAAATAAAAAAACAGTTTCCTTTTATTTTAATTATGAAAATTTTTGTCCGTTCATTTTTAAAATGGTTTTCTGAATGTTATTTTAGGGTGAAGTTAATGCTATCAAATGGGATCCTACTGGTTTTTAAAATGGTTTTCTGAATGTTATTTTAGGGTGAAGTTAATGCTATCAAATGGGATCCTACTGGTTCACTTCTAGCTTCATGCTCAGATGATTCTACTGCTAAGGTGGTTTTTTATTATGCATGTTATTTTGATGTTTTAGGGGCATGATAGTCTTTTTACACAATTGGATTAATTACTAAAATCATTCATGATACTTTTTACACAATTGGATTAATTACTAAAATCATTCATGATATAGATATGGAGCTTGAAGCAGGATACCTGTTTGCATGATTTGAAGGAGCATACAAAGGTACAGCATTACGACACATTAAATAGTCTATCTAAATGTGATTAAAAATTTAGAATGTTTTTGCTATTTTTAATATTATTATTTTATATATTTGCAGGAAATATATACCATCAGATGGAGCCCCACGGGTCCAGGAACTAATAACCCTAGCCAGGCATTAGTGTTGGCAAGGTAACTACCATAATTTCTTTTCTATACTTTTTTATCATTATTTATTATTTTTCTGTATTTTTGAGCAACATTATTTAATAACTATTATTAAAACAAAACATGGGGGGACGTCCCAATGATGGGTCGTTCCTACTGAGGCATGGTTCGATCCGGAGGGCTACCCGGTTTTCATCCAGCTGTTACCCCAGCGGGTTTACCCGTGTGGGGGCAGTATGGTTTCCGGGCGAATGTCAGTTTCCGTACGCGGCCGGTGCCCGATAGAACATCGCGTCCGTAACACCGGACTGACGGGGGATTGTCTTTGACAAGAACCCGGTGACCGATAGGTCCTGTAAATAAAAAGTCACCCTTTAAAAAAAAAAACATGATGTCATTGTAGCTTCCTTCCCATCGGCGCTACAGTAACTTTTTTTTACCTCAACCCCTTAACTTTTAGCTTTAACACTTACACCCCCTCAACATTATAAATACTTTGCGAAATGTCATTTTGAGCCCTTCGAGTTTTACATGCTTATTTTAATATCTGTATATGTCGGTATAAATTCAAGTTTTGTTTAAGTGTCGACGTAAATTATTTTTCGTAAACGAGTCGGGTCAAATATAAAACGTTTTCGTGCTTATTCTATGAATGTTTTTAGTTGGGCTATGTTTTGATGTAAATGTTGTTCGGAAACGAGTCGGGTTAAATAAAACACGTTTTCATTAGACGGTATAAATTCGAGTTACTTTACGTTTTGACGCCACTGCAATGTGCAGGAGAAATATACTAGTTATATGTCAACTTGTGCTTTATATTTATGTTTTTGAATTTTTAACAGTGCATCGTCCGACTCTACTATAAAGCTATGGGATGTAGAAACTGGAAGACTTCTTAACAGCTTAGTTGCCCATGGGTACGATACTATATTATCACCATTTTGTTTTTTTTTTTTTAATTTATTCCCAATATAGTAATCGTACATGTAACCAAGTAATACACCTTTTAACTTTTTTTTTTAATTGCATGAAGGGATCCTGTATATTCGGTGGCATTTAGCCCAAACGGGGAGTACTTAGCAAGTGGGTCATTGGACAAATGCATGCACATATGGTCCGTGAAAGAAGCAAGGGTAGTGAAAACATACAAGGGAAGTGGCGGGATCTTTGAAGTATGCTGGAACAAAGAAGGCGATAAGATCGGGGCGTGTTTCTCAAACAATGTTGTTTGTATCTTGGATTTTCGTATGTAATCTTAGTTTTTTTAATTTTAGTTTTTTTCAAGAGGTTGGATGTTTTTAGGTAATTTGGTATAATGGTGATTTAGTAACCTGAACTTGTAGCTTGGCCTGGTATAACATTACATGCCTGCAATTTAGAGATAACAAGAGGTTGCTTTCTCTTTGGGTGTTATTGGTACCATTGGTTTATTAACTTCATTTTTTTGGTGATCAAAACAAGGTGTTCTCAAAATCTATTTATCATGCTTAATGTTTTGTTAGTACTTATGATTAATTATCTTGGTTAGTTTGATTTAGTCTATAAAGGTGTATTAAAAAGTACTATTTAATTGTAAAGGAGAAAGAAAAGATAATAATTTTTAGTGAAATATAGGGTAAAAATTGAAGGGTTGGATGTGAATGCTCTTAGTTGTTTGTTTATTTTAGTCACTTTTTGTTTGATTAACAAATAGTGGGTCAATGGGTAGTAGTTAGTTGGTGGTTCGTAATTTTGTCTGTATATCCACCATCATCTTCTGAGCAATGACTGGGAATGTGGAGAGAAGTTTCTTGAGGCCTGCTATTTAACTACGTATTTTTTTTTCTTGAATATTCAGCATCTTCTCCACTAATTAATCACCTCGTTTTCGTTTATACAAATGGATGGACCAAATATAAGACATGGTGAATTCTCTGAAGAGGAAGATAAGATCATTTGCAGCTTGTATGCTAGCATTGGTAGCAGTTTCATCTCAACTTTTGAATATTCTTTATCTTCTTTTTTTCTTTTTTTTGTTATCATAAATATCACTGAAATAATAAGATTTAGGTCAAACTCCATATGGAAAGATAAGAGTTAATAATATGTGTGTAAGAGGGAAAATGTCTTCACAGAAAATGATTGATTAATCTCTAGAAAAAATGGTTAAGTTATTCTACAAAGACTCCTAATTTGTAAGAAGTGTAAGAAGGATTTATAGAGTGATAAGTGTCCAATAAGCTAAAATCTAAACTCACTACATCACCATCGGAAACCTAAACACCCCACCCCACCACCACCAAAAAACCTAAACCACCCCCCCCCCCCCTGCAAAAAAAAAAAAAAAAAAAAAACTATACCTCACCAAAAAACCCCCCAAAAAACCTAACACCCCCCACCACCCCACAAAAACCTTTACCCCCCTCTCGATTAGGAGCCTTTGTATTTGATATGATCTAATCTAATCCCTGGAAAAAACATTTGAAAACTATAGGTGCATGCATGATAAGATAATACATATGTAATGATCAGTCTTTTACTTTGTGTGGTGTCTTTTATTTATGTAAACTCTTAATACTATGTGATTGGCTATAAATTCAATTCTTCCCAAAAATGTATATGCAGATGGTCGTTAATAGCAGCACAGCTACCAGGAAGGACTGACAATGACATCGAGAATTACTGGAACACCAAATTGAAGAAGAAGATTTTAACTTATTTTCAAGAAAAAACATCTTTTTTACCATCTATACCCTTTCAACCACAACCACCATCAAATGATCATCTTACATCTCACCAGTTCTTGAACATTTTGTCCGACACCTCTTATAACAACGAGCATGTTCCGCCTTCTCTGGGATTGATGGCAATGGCACGACTCCCGCTTTCAGATCGGCTCAACGACATCTCTTACAACAACGAGAAAGCGACTTCTGTGGGATCCGTGGCAATGGCACGACTCCAGCTTTCAGATCCGCTCAACGACATCTCTTACAACAACGAGCAAACGAACTATGTGGGATCAATGGCGTATCAGCAGCTACGTGAGGGCGTTGACCATCTACGTGAGGACGTTGGGTGGCTGAAGCATGTGACAGGTTGGGTAGCTGAGGAGTTGCAGGAGCGACGACAGCGTGATGGGTTACTTCCACGACCCTACATTCCGCCTGCAGCATGGCATCAGCATTATCAGCAGCAGCAGCAGCATCAGCAGGATGATCCGCTGCCATAGTATTTTATCTTCTTCGATGTATTTAGTACTTAGTTATATTATATCTTTTGTTATGTATGTACAAACTTATGTTGTATGTATCAAACTTAGACAAATATATCATATTAAGCCGTATTATTTTTTTTTGAATGAAAATGACATTTTTTTATTCCAAACAACAGGGGAAATTACATAAGGATAGCAGGTAGACGGGCAACAAACTGCGCCGCCATCCCCTTCTGAATAGAAAACCCTAATCTGCTAAAAACAAAGCCTCACCCCTGAGGGGTCAAAAAGTTGCTATGGACCACACGCTGAACTCTAGCTAAGAACTGAACCGCCTCCGGCGCCAAGGAGCCAAACGTGTCAAACACCAGGGGGACAAAGGCATGCTGATTATCCTCACAAGCTTTCGCGTGTGCTTTTCCACCTTCTTTGACTCTGCTTTCAGTACCGCTTGCCCCGCCACAAACCTATTTTCCCGGAACCCGCTAGGGGGGATACACCTGTGAGATCGACACAAGCATGTTTCCCGCCCTCCCAACCAAAAACTAGCACGCCAGCCAGGCGTAGGGTGGACCTCCCTTCCGCCGGGTCTGTCAGAAAATTAGCTGGTGCCTCTTTCTTTGCCGAGATCCCTGCTCCTCTGAGGATATCCATTAACGCGTCTCGAACAAAGTCATGGCGATACTTAAACCCCGAAAACTCTCTGCAGTGTAACGCATGCTCCCCGTATTTATCCAGACATGCTTTACGGCAGACTGGACAAGTTTCATTATTCGGGAACATTGGGATCATCAGACGGTACTTAAGGATTGACCGGTACTCCACCGCTGACATACGTTGACCCAGTCCTTCAATAGGAATAACAGTTAAGAAATCCTGAGCGTGAGGCCTCTGTAGGCATTCAATAACGGCTTGCTGGCGCCGGGGGGGGGGGGGGGATGGAAATCTTCTCCCAAACTTTGTGCGATTCAACAACAAAGGGCATTCACCAAAGTTTTCTGTGGCTTTTTGGGGGCTGTGTCCTTGTTAGAGAAACCGCTGAGATCAAAGTCAGGGAGAAATTCTTGCAACCGTTCCAAGGCGCTGGCATAATCCGGGTCAGTGTTAGCAACCCCACTGTTACGTAAGATGTAACTCCCAAGATTGAGACCTGGAAGCCACAAAGGCATAGCTAGCCACATCTCGGGCCGAGAGAAGGCCCAACCCACCAAGCCGCATCGGCAAGGTCGCGATCCGCCACTGAAATTCACCAAAAAAAGGCCCCCCACATACGACAATGTCTTCTATTGCCTCCCGAAGACCTTTATCAAAACGTGAAACAACATCATCCACAAAGGGGGGCTGGCAAGTTCGCAAACCATATAGCAACTTTGCAACTCCCATACAAGATCTAAGCAAGAGAAGTTCGCTTTGAGGATCCCGAACAAGGGAAGGTGTCCCATAATGTCAACAGCACGCGTTGCCTTCTTAGCCGCTAATCCACTAATAAAACTGGTATCACGGCTGACTGCCCCTCCTAGCAGTTTGACACCTCTCTCCGGCCTCCTAATCTCACTGGGAAAAAGCCCTGGCCGGACCTTCACCCCGTTGCATATCGGCCAAAATACCTCAGTTTTTCTAATATTAAGCCGTAGCCCCAAGGCTGGACCCTCCGAACCGATGATGTCAAGAGCTTTAGCAACCTGAACATCGTCCCCGATGATCGTCCCGTCATCCAAGTACCAAGCATGGAAGGGGAGTTTACAGTTTTCCTGCACCCTAAGCACTAAGGGATGTAGGGCTAAGGAAAAAAGCAAAGGTCCCAAGGGATCCCCTTGTTGGACCCCCGTGAATGCTCGATGCGGTCATTCCCCACGTATAGTCTAGCAGGCTGGGCATATAGAAATTGAACCCACGGGAATATTGAGGGGCAATGGCAATGTACCACGCAAAGCAAAACCGAACGATCAACTAAGTTGAAAGCGTTGGAGAAATCAGCCGTATTGAAACAATATATATTTTAATTTAATTTAAACGGTATAGTATCAAGGTGTATACAGGATCATAGTCGAGACTATGAATGAAAGTAGTTATCCTTTTGGTTGTTGGTCCTGTTCTTCTGCTTTTACATAGGCGGTTTAGTTATTTTCAAGGCCACAATATCGTCTTTTTGTTGGGTTTCCATGGTGATCGGTCAAAGTTTTATTTATCAAAAACCCGGTTCAATAAATAATTGTTAATTAATTAAGCGAGTTAATTAATAAAACGAAGCTGAAAAATATAAACTAATGATCAACAGAAACGAAAAACCAAACAGGATCCGGTTACATGCAAATACGAGCACAGTGAAATATATTTAACTACCGATGAGAAAGATATACCTCGGTTAATGACTAACTGGTCGAGACACCGAGGTTCAACGAACAAGTACTAGTAAACGAACCAACGAAACGCGACGAAAATGGCGGCACCACGCGGCGGCCAACCGCGGCAAACAGCGGCGGTAGCTGCGGCAATCAGCGGCGGCAGTGGTCGGCGGCAACAGGCTGCGACCGTAGCAGGCGACAGCAGGGCGGTGAGAGTCAGCGATGGGACGGCGGAGGCGGGGCGGCGACCGCGGCCCGCGGCGGTGGCTTGGTGGCCGGGTGTATGTGGGTGTTGTTGAGAGCATTTTTTGTTCTCTATCTTTTGTTCATCTTACTCTAACAAGGAGTACAAGACCCAACATATTAAAAGGTGTGGACCCTTCATGCATGCTCGCCAAGTGGCACACATGCATGATGCATGTGTAGCCATTGGCCAAGGTGTTAGGTGCGCGACAAGTGGCGTAGGGTGAGTATACCCGTGTCACCCGGTCCATGTATCCGTCTCTCAGTTAATACTCGCTTAGGATCATAAATATATTTATGATCTGTCTCGTATGTTGTTCGTAATTACCAGTTAAACAGGTTAAGTGGATTTTAGTTTGTTGCCCAAGGTGTAACTCTTACGGGTCAAGACTCGGTCGGCAACATTGACTTATCGAACCTGACATAATATCCAACAGCTCCCACTTGGATGGTCTCTGATAAGATCTCAACGCAGACAGCCAGCGGTGTTCTAGCTACACATAGCTGCCCCAACAGGTCATGACACTTTAAAGTCATTAACCAAGGTATCTTCTCTTTAGCAACGGCTTGCTACATGAAGATAGTAGACTTATGGCAATCTTCGTCATATATCCTTTCTGTAAAAGACATCAATTGAACAATGAGACATGGATTAGATTCAATCTCACATGGCGTTCAATCATTAACGTTCTCGTTCATAGAATCAAAGTGGTCCAATCAAACACACAGTAAGTTTGGGTAAGGCCTTACACTTCACCAGTTTGAATCAACGAGGGCGCCCCGATGTCTAACTGTTACATTATAATGTAACAATATAGAATCCCATCTTGACTACATATGTGACAACTGTGCCCTTTAATCGATGAACCATGCAAAACAATGATAATTATTAATAAAACAATGTGCTTTGGTGTATTTATATGTGTATTTGTGTTTAATGATTTTTTTCGATTCGATTCTGATTTCAAGCTTTATATCGATTTCTGGAAAGTTATACGCAAGCTGGTGCGTAAACGCAACCAGTTTAACGCGAAAAACACTCCGGAAAAGTGACATAGGCTTAACATACCTAAAATAACCTTCGCATAACTTAGAAATAAGTTTTGGATGGTTTGGTGTGTCGAAAACAAGTCTATTCGATTGCAGGGACTATTTGTGTCAAACTGCGAAACTACACCGATTCGTATGGTATCGAAGAGTTTGGAACTTGATCATAAGCTAAACATACCATAAATAACCTAAAAATAGCTTAGAAATAAGCTTTGAGGGGTTCGATGTGCAAAATTATGCTTATTTGATCTTTCGGGGACTAAAAGTGTCAAAAACGACGTAAGTTTGCATTTTCTCGCATATCTTACGTTCTGACCACATCTGGACACCCAAAATTTTTGTACACACTAAAATATTTTTATTTTAGTGATCGGCAAGCAAAAATACCGTTCGTCGCTTAATTTGGTTCGTTTTCGCGTCCGTTTGAGTTTCGTCGTAATTTAACGAACAACGCGACCGTACGACCAAACGAGCCAACATCCGAGAGTGTTCCAAGCATATTTTGAGTCCTCTAAACTTCATTGACCTTGTAGATCCTTGAAAATGGCTTAACGGGGGTCAAAAGGGGCTAAAATGGGCTTAAAACACATGTAGGGACCTAAACTGTCAATTCTGAAACTTATGCTGATCTGGGGAGGCCAGGCGGGGCGCGTAAGCCTACCCCTCACCCTTACAAGGGCCGTATGAAGTGCCCAGTGACCAGAAAGTTTATTTCAGCAACTGTTTGATAGTTTAGGGGCTGTTTATGCAAATTCTTTGTGTGATGGGCAAGTTTAAGTGTTCTCCAAGGTCCCTAATCAGTTCCTAACACTTGGATGGTTAGGATTTATTGCTTGGAGACCACACAAACACTTGTCTTGATCTTGTTCATCATGCACAAGTATAAATAGCAAGACCCTCTCATTCAATTCCTAACATTTGATCTGAGATTTTCTCTAAGTGGTTGTGATATTTCACTTCCTACTTGAGAAATACTTAGAATCAAATCTAATTGGACCCTTTGTAAGTCCTCTTTCATTCTTTTATTGCTTTCCTAGCTTAAAAGTCAAACAGTGTTTGACTTTCAGCTTTGACCATGAGTTGGTCAACGAGAAGTTCGTTTGAACTTTGCAACGTGAGCGTAATCACGATGGTTATAGTCCTTAGTGACTATACCTACTGATTACCACGTTGACTAGTGTAGTGACGAGTCGTAGTTTCGGTCAAAATGCGCATTTAAGCGTATTTTGCAACCAAACTACTTTAGGATATCAAAACACTTTGTTTTGATATCAAAATCTGTTTTCTAACTTAAGTTAAGCATGTTCTAACATGCTTAGCTCGTCACTATTAGTTTAGTGCTTGTTTAGAGTCGTAAGTTAAGCGGTCTAAACAACCGCTTAGACTTTCGAACTCGACCCGTTTGGTCGATCTTTAGGATCCGACCAAGCATGTTTAGTGACCATAGTTGCATAGGGAATGACCTTCCGAGGTTATACCTTATGGTCACCTAGTTTAAGTAGTTGTATGATAGGTGATTTATATGCCTTAGGTAAATGACCAAAAAGCCCTTTTCATGCATAATTGGATTTTAAACATATGTAACCTAAACTTTTGCCACTTAACTGATTATGGAACATATTTAAACATATTAGGGCATATAATACTTGTCATAGGACTAGTTAGACATCTCGAATGCGCTTTTGCGCGAACGACGCGTTAAAGTAGCGTAAGCTACCTTAATGGGTCGTAACGGGTCGAAAGCACTTAGGCTAAGTTCCGATTTAGGATGTAGGCTTTGTTAAACCATATCACATGAGTTCCACATTCATTTGGTTTACAAGACCTCATTCTATCCGATCTTCCGATTTAGGTGTTGATTTATTTACTAGTGATCTGATTACTAGGTACCACTTGAATTTCCTTGGTTTGTCTGAGCTTCGCTAAGTTCTTTAGATCAAGGATACCCTATCATTCAAAGTGAGTACATAGTTCTCCTATTTTACTGTTTTCAATTGTTTCAGGGTGATTCATATGTATCAAAACGATTTTCGATAATTAAACGATGTTTTCAAAAACGATTAAGATGGTTTATATTAAACTAATAACGATTTCGATAATGTGAACGGACTTGTTGGTTGTAGTTACATAACGAATGACATTCATTAATTTTGGCCGAACCGACCAGTATTAGGTCATGGTACCATAGGATCTGACAAATCCCGTTATCAGACTACACCCATGGTTATGTGTGGGGGTTATGTAGGTAACGACCGAATCTGTGATTGTTAACTTACCCTTTGGTGGTTTGTTAATACGAGGAACGAGGTAGTCGAGTCACGGAGGTTTGAATGTTATTAGCAAGGCGACCAAAAGTAGTTTCACAATTAAAACGAAAACGATTTTGGGACGAATTAAACGATTTGGAACGACTTAAACGATATAAACGATTTGAACGAATGATTGGTTTGGGTTGTGATTAGATAATGGGATGGGTGTAACATAATAAAAGCATGGTAGATACGCCGCCGGTACATCTTATATATAAGTGCTTTTATCATATTACATTTCATGTCGTTATTTAGTTCACTTGGGAAACGATTTGAAACGATGTCACACAACGAGGTTTTCGAAATGATATAAACCATACGAGTTTTATTAACGAGATGTTTTACGAATTGGTTTACTAAAACAAATGTTTTTGGGTTAAGAGTCATGGCTACGAGATTTTATAAATTATAACCATCTTGATTTGAGTTGGTTAAACATGTTGCAATATTTTATACTTTTCAAAACAAGGTTTTCGAGGTATTGCAATGTAAATAAGCCATGATTCCGATACTCTTATAAAACCTATGTACTCGCCAGCATTTATTTGCTGACTTTATTTTTACATATGTTTCAGGTGATGTTGCGTGATGATTGCTAGGGAGCATGTTCACTTAGGATTTGGACGTGGCCTTAGTGACATAAAAACGATAGTAGACGATGTTTAAATTGTTTGTTTGGTTTTAAGACAATGTAAATTACTTGATAAATCAATAAAACGAAACTTTTAACTACCATGGTTGTGAAACGATGATTCTGTTACAACACTCCCCAACGTTTCCGCCACGATTTTGTTGTTTTAACGTGGTCGGGGTGTGACAGAAGAGTTGGTATCAGAGCCAATGGTTATAGGGAAATAGGGAATTAGGTTATTAGCATTGCTTTGACCTAGACTATAACTTTCTAGGACCCTAACGCGAGTTTACTTGCGTTTAGATTTAAAAACAATACCGTCACCTATCCTTAGGTGATAACCACAACGAGAACACAATAACAAAATCCGCTTCGACAATTAATCATCTATCCTTGGATGATTGATTACAAGGTTTTGATCCCCCTTAGTTTTCGAAATCTTGTCAAAGTTTGGGTCTAAATAATGTGAACACGTGCAAACTGGAAGAGTGAATGCCTGTACCCTGAGTTTTCTGTCTAAGGCTAGAGTGTTCGTACAAATCCGCAGTATCGGACCAGTCACTCTTACCTGGGAACTCTTGGGGTGAGTGTTCACTTATAGGCGAGCATGTCTTCGGTGATACATTATTATGACCCATTTACTTTTATTTGTCACTGCGTGTCGTTTGTTTATTCGAGGTAATGAACAAATGATCGCCTTCCTTGTGTTTTGTCGATGTTTTCAATACCTCTTTTGTTTTTCCAATTGTCAATCCCGCGCGTGGATGAGCATTCAATCTGAATGCAAACAAGGCTCGAGCTGACAACCTCGTTGTCAATGATACCTTTCTTGTTAACGGTACGTTCCTTGTTAACAATCAACTTGCATCTGTTCTTTTCGATTCTGGTGCCGATAGGAGTTTTGTTTCGTTATCCTTTGAGCCTTTACTTGCGATACCTAGAACTAAACTGAGGAAACCCTTATCTGTCGAAGTTGCTACTGGTAAACCTCTTGTTCTTGATTCTGTTCTTCGTGGTTGTCAATTGAACCTCGATAACCATCTTTTTCCTATTGACCTCACACCGATGCAACTTGGGAGTTTCGACATTATCGTGGGAATGGATTGGTTAACCAAACATCATGTCGAGGTGATTTGTTTCGATAAGATCATACGTATCCCTCTTTCGTCTGGCGATGGTCTGGAAGTTCGTGGCGAGAAACCATCTGGTGGATTGAAACTCATGTCGTGCACGAAAGCCCAAAGTTATCTACGAAAAGGATATGTTTCTTTTCTGGCACATGTCACCGAGGAGAAAGGCAAGAGCAAGAGTATTCAGGATATTCCGATTGTTCGGGATTATCCAGAGGTCTTTCCTGATGAACTGCCTGGTTTGCCTCCAGTTCGTCAAGTCGAGTTTCATATTGATCTTGTACCCAATGCTAACCCGATTGCGAAAGCACCTTATCGTCTTGCACCGTCTGAGATGCAAAAGTTATCGAAACAACTTCAAGAGTTATCTGATAAAGGATTCATCCGTCTGAGTTATTCACCTTGGGGCGCTCCTCTCCTCTTTGTGAAAAAGAAAGATGGATCTTTTCGAATGTGTATCGATTATCGTGAGCTTAACAAGCTTACCATCAAGAATCGATATCCCCTACCCCGAATCGATGATCTCTTTGATCAGCTACAAGGTGCTACCTGTTTTTCCAAGATCGACCTGCGTTCTGGGTATCATCAGCTTCGTGTATTCGAAGAAGATATTCCCAAAACTGCTTTCCGGACAAGATATGGGCATTACGAGTTTACTGTCATGCCTTTTGGTTTGACGAATGCTCCAGCTATCGTTATGGACTTAATGAATAGGGTCTGTAAACCTTATTTAGACAAGTTCATCATTGTGTTCATCGACGATATTCTCATTTATTCGAAGTCTCGAGCCGATCACGAGCAACACCTTCGTTTGACATTGGAACTCCTGAAGAAGGAACAACTTTTTGCTAAATTCTCCAAGTGTGAATTTTGGCATAAAGAAGTTCAGTTTTTGGGTCATATAGTCAACGAGCAAGGTATTCATGTGGATCCATCCAAGATTGTTGCAATCAAGGATTGGAATACACCAACGACACCTACATAAATTCGTTCATTTCTTGGTCTCGCTGGTAATTATCGTCGATTTATTTCGAATTTCTAGAAGATTGCGGTTCCACTCACTGCTTTGACTCAAAAGAATAAGCCTTTTGAGTGGGGACCCAAACAAGAAGAAGCGTTCCTAACACTAAAACGGAAGCTCTGTGATGCTCCTGTTTTATCTTTGCCCGAGGGAAACGATGATTTCGTTGTCTACTGCGATGCGTCCAACTTAGGCCTTGGTTGTGTTCTTATCCAACGAGGCAAAGTTATAGCATACGCGTCTAGACAATTGAAAGTTCACGAAAAGAACTACACAACTCATGATCTTGAGTTAGGAGCTGTGGTTTTCGCTCTCAAAATCTGGAGACACTACCTCTATGGAACGAAGTGTGTGGTTTTCATAGACCACAAAAGTCTCCAGCATATTCTTAATCAGAAGGAGTTGAACATGAGGCAACGACGTTGGGTTGAACTCCTGAACGACTATGATTGCGAGATTCGCTACCATCCTGGTAAGGCGAATGTCGTAGCCGATGCGCTTAGTCGAAAGGAGCGAGTCAAACTTCATTCTGTTCGAACTCTATCTGATCTCCAAACTCGAATTCTTCAAGCTCAGCAATCTTGTGTTTCACAAGATTTGATAGGTAAGGAATTACCACATCAGCTTGAGCTTAAACTCGAAGCGAAGGATGATGGTTTACTCTATTTCATGGATCGTTTGTGGATTCCGAAGCAAGACGATCTTCGCACTTTAGTGATGGACGAATCTCCCAAGTCTCGATATTCTATCCATCCTGGTACTGATAAAATGTACAAGGATCTTCGTACTAGGTTCTGGTGGCCTGGTATGAAGAAAGATGTTGCCTTGTATGTGTCGAAATGCCTAACTTGTCTCAAAGTCAAGGCAGAACATCAACGACCTTTTGGTTTGCTTGTACAACCAGAGATACCGGTTTGGAAGTGGGAGAACATTGCGATGGATCTCGTCACTAAATTACCGCGTACATCTAAAGGTCACGATGCTATTTGGGTTGTTATCGATCGACTGACGAAGTCAGCTCATTTTATTGCGATTCAGGAGGATCTATCTGCTGATAAACTTGCAAAGATTTATGTTGATGAGATTGTATCCCGGCATGGTGTTCCTTTGGACATCATATCCGATCGTGATGCTCGATTTTCATCTCATTTCTGGAAGACCATGCAATCTGCTATGGGAACCCAACTAAATCTAAGCACTGCTTATCATCCCCAAACAGATGGACAATCTGAAAGAACGATTCAAACTTTGGAGGATATGCTTAGAGCATGCGTGATAGACTTTGGTGGTAATTGGGATTCTCATCTGCCATTGATCGAGTTCTCTTACAACAATAGTTATCATGCTAGCATTAATATGGCACCATTCGAAGCTCTCTACGGTCGAAAATGTCGTTCACCTGTTTGTTTGAACGATACCGGTGAAGCTCAGCTTACTGGACCGGAGCGTGTTCTGGAAACAACAGACAAAATCAAGAAAATTCGCGATAATCTTGTGACAGCTAGATGCCGTCAAAAGAGTTATGCGGATTTACGACGCAAGCCCTTAGAATTTCAAGTCGGAGACCATGTCCTACTCAAGGTGTCACCTTGGAAGGGAGTGGTGAGATTTGGAAAGAAATGAAAACTTGCACCACGATATGTTGGACCATTTAAGATTGTAGAAAGAGTTGGAAAGGTTGCCTATCGACTAGAGCTACCTCCAGAGCTTGGAAATATCCATTCGACTTTTCTCGTGTCCAATTTACGAAAGTGTTTAGCTGACGCTGATCTTCACATTCCTCTCGACGAAATCCAAATCGATGAAACGATGCACTTTGTCGAGAAACCTTTGGAGATAGTGGACCGTACTTACAAACAGTTGAAGAACAAACGAATTCATTTGGTCAAGGTTCGCTGGGAATCTAAACGTGGCCCAGAGTTTACTTGGGAACGTAAGGACCAAATGAAGGCGAAATATCCGCAATTGTTCTCACAAGTTTCCTCTAGTTAAAATTTCGGGACGAAATTTCCTAAAGTAGGGGAGACTGTGACAACTGTGCTCTTTAATCGATGAACAATGAAAAACAATGATAATTATTAATAAAACAATGTGCTTTGGTGTATTTATATGTGTATTTGTCTTTAATGATTTTTTCGATTCGATTCTGATTTCAAGCTTTATATCGATTTCTGGAAAGTTATACGCAAGCTGGTGCGTAAACGCAACTAGTTTAACGCGACAAACACTCCAGAATAGTGACATAGGCTTAACATACCTAAAATAACCTTCACATAACTTAGAAATAAGTTTTGGATGGTTTGGTGTGTTGAAAACAAGTCTATTCGATCGCAGGGACTATTTGTGTCAAACTGCGAAACTATACCGATTCGTATGGTATCGAAGAGTCCAGAACTTGATCATAAGCTAAACATACCATAAATAACCTAAACATATCTTAGAAATAAGCTTTGAGGGGTTCAGTGTGCAAAAATATGCTTATTTGATCTTTCGGGGACTAAAAGTGTCAAAAACGACGTAAGTTTGCATTTTCGCGCATATCTTACGTTCTGACCACATCTGGACACCCAAAATTTTTGTACACACTAAAATATTTTTATTTTAGTGATTGGCATGCAAAAATACCGTTCGTCGCTTAATTTGGTTCGTTTTCGCGTCCGTTTGAGTTTCGTCGTAATTTAACGAACAACGCGACCGTACGACCAAACGAGCCGACATCCGAGAGTGTTCTAAGCATATTTTGAGTCCTCTAAACTTTATTGAGCTTGTAGAGCCTTGAAAATGGTTTAACGGGGGTCAAAAGGGGCTGAAATGGGCTTAAAACACATGCAGGGACCTAAACTGTCAATTCTGAAACTTATGCTGATCTGGGGAGGCCCAGCAACCAGAAAGTTTCAGCAACTGTTTGATAGTTTAGGGGCTGAAATGCCCCTCACCCTTACGCGGGCCGTATGAAGTGCCCAGCAACCAGAAAGTTTGTTTCAGCAACTGTTTGATAGTTTAGGGGCTGTTTATGCAAATTCTTTGTGTGATGGGCAAGTTTAAGTGTTCTCAAAGGTCCCTAATCAGTTCCTAACACTTGGATGGTTAGGATTTATTGCTTGGAGACCACACAAACACTTGTCTTGATCTTGTTCATCATGCACAAGTATAAATAGCAAGACCCTCTCATTTAATTCCTCACATTTGATCTGAGATTTTCTCTAAGTGGTTGTGATATTTCACTTCCTACCTGAGAAATACTTAGAATCAAATCTAATTGGACCCTTTGTAAGTCCTCTATCATTTTTTATTGCTTTCCTAGCTTAAAAGTCAAACAGTGTTTGACTTTCAGCTTTGACCACGAGTTGGTCAACGAGAAGTTCGTTTGAACTTCGCAACGTGAGTGTAATCACGATGGTTATAGTCCTTAGTGACTATACCTACTGATTACCACGTTGACTAGTGTAGTGACGAGTCGTAGTTTCGGCCAAATTGCGCATTTAAGCGTATTTTGCAACCAAACTACTTTAGGATATCAAAACACTTTGTTTTGATATCAAAATCTGTTTTCTAACTTAAGTTAAGCATGTTCTAACATGCTTAGCTCGTCACTATTAGTTTAGTGCTTGTTTAGAGTCGTAAGTTAAGCGGTCTAAACAACCGCTTAGACTTTCGAACTCGACCCGTTTGGTCGATCTTTAGGATCCGACCAAGCATGTTTAGTGACCATAGTTGCATAGGGAATAACCTTCCAAGGTTATACCTTATGGTCACCTAGTTTAAGTAGTTGTATGATAGGTGATTTATATGCCTTAGGTAAATGACCAAAACGCCCTTTTCATGCATAATTGGATTTTAAACATATGTAACCTAAACTTTTGCCACTTAACTGATTATGCAACATATTTAAACATATTAGGGCATATAATACTTGTCATAGGACTAGTTAGACATCTCGAATGCGCTTTTGCGCGAACAACGCGTTAAAGTAGCGTAAGCTACCTTAATGGGTCGTAACGGGTCGAAAGCACTTAGGCTAAGTTCCGATTTAGGATGTAGGCTTTGTTAAACCATATCACATGAGTTCCACACTCATTTGGTTTAGAAGACCTCATTCTATCCGATCTTCCGATTTATGTGTTGATTTATTTACTAGTGATCCGATTACTGGGTACCACTTGAATTTCCTTGGTTTGTCTGAGCTTCGCTAAGTTCTTTAGATCAAGGATACCCTATCATTCAAAGTGAGTACATAGTTCCCCTATTTTACTATTTTCAATTGTTTTGGGGTGATTCATATGTATCAAAACGATTTTCGATAATTAAACGATGTTTTTCAAAAACGATTAAGATGGTTTATATTAAACTAATAACGATTTCGATAATGTGAACGGACTTGTTGGTTGTAGTTACATAACGAATGACATTCATTAATTTTGGTCGAACCGACCAGTATTAGGTTATGGTACCATAGGATCTGACAAATCCCGTTATCAGACTACACCCATGGTTATGTGTGGGGGTTATGTAGGTAACGACCGAATATGTGATTGTTAACTTACCCTTTGGTGGTTTGTTAATACGAGGAACGAGGTAGTCGAGTCACGAAGGTTTGAATGTTATTAGTGAGGCGACCAAAAGTAGTTTCACAATTAAAACAAAAAGGATTTTGGGACGAATTAAACAATTTGGAACGACTTAAACGATATGAACGATTTGAACGAACGATTGGTTTGGGTTCTGATTAGGTAATGGGATGGGTGTAACATAATAAAAGCATGGTAGATACGCCACTGGTACATCTTATATATAAGTGCTTTTATCATATTACATTTCATGTCATTATTTAGTTCACTTGGGAAACGATTTGAAACGATGTCACACAACGAGGTTTTCGAAACGATATATACCATACGAGTTTTATTAACGAGTTTTTAACGAGATGTTTTACGAATTGGTTTACTAAAACAAATGTTTTTGGGTTAAGAGTCATGGCTACGAGATTTTATAAATTATAACCATCTTGATTTGAGTTAGTTAAACATGTTGCAATATTTTATACTTTCAAAACAAGGTTTTCGAGGTATTGCAATGTAAATAAGCCATGATTGCGATACTCTTATAAAACCTATATACTCGCCAGCATTTCTTTGCTGACTTTATTTTTACATATGTTTCAGGTGATGTTGCGTGATGATTGCTAGGGAGCATGTTCACTTAGGATTTGGACATGGCCTTAGTGACATAAAAACGATAGTAGACGATGTTTAAATTGTTTGTTTGGTTTTAAGACAATGTAAATTACTTGATAAATCAATAAAACGAAACTTTTAACTACCATGGTTGTGAAACGATGATTCTGTTACAACACTCCCCGACGTTTCCGCCACGGTTTTGTTGTTTTAACGTGGTCGGGGTGTGACAACATACAACTCCCACTGAACTTCAGAACCACTCCCAACCAATGGCTTTATGACTGGCAATTACGCGACAGCGTTGGACACTGGTCAAAGAATAGTCTTTAGTAAACAAAAGTTCTAGTATGTATCTCAGGTCAGAGGATATTAAATGAGTATACCTAAATCAAATACATCTTATGACTATGATCCATGAAGATGATTTGATGCGAGTTACATCCAACGTCATTCACAATGAGGTTTGTGAGTTTGGAAGTCAACCCCTTGAGTCCAAAGTTAGAATAGTCTTAATGCAGAGTCGTTCCCACGATTCTGACTGACTACGGATAATTTAGAATACAAGATTCATGGATTAAACGTACAAAAGCGAACACAGTTGTAAGATTCAAACTTTGCATTTAGCCAGTAAATCAAAAGGTGAATTCAAAAGGTACAACTGTTTGAATGTTCGTACATGCAAATACTAAATCAAAACAAATGGTTATCTAATCTAAGACCGATAGCATTCCCATGCTTGTCCCGAGACATCGGTTTAGTGAACGGGTCTGCTAAGTTTTGATCTGTGTCTATTTTGCTTAGTAAGATGTCTCCTCGTTCCAGTATTTCCCGTATATAGTGGAACTTTCTTAGAATGTGCTTAAACCTGTGATCTGGCTCCTTGGTTTGAGCAATGATTCCTGTGTTATCACAGAACACCTAGATTGGTTTCTGAATACTTGAAACCACATCGAGGTGTTGATGAATTACTTCATCCAAGTAGATTCTTCCGCAGCATCTGATGCAGCTACATATTCAGATTCGGTGGCTGAATCCGCCACTACACTCTGTTTGGAGCTTTTCCAATAGACAACTCCTCCATAGAGAGTGAATGCGAATCCTAATTGTGAGCGAGAATCATCTCGGTCACTTTGGAAGCCAATATCAGTGTAACACCTTACAGTGAGCTCCTCTTCCACTCCTCCAAACACCAAGAACATATATTTGGTTCTTCTCAAGTACATCAGAATGTTCTTTACTGTAGTCCAATGGCAATTCCAGGACTATGCTGAAAAACGACTGGTCATGCTTAAAGCATACGAGACGTTAAGTCTAGTACATAGCATATATGATTGAACCAATCGCTGAAGCGTATGGAACTACTTCCATTTTCTTAATTTCAATGTCCGTTGAAGGAGATTGTGATTTGTTCAACACGGTTTCCTTTAGTCATAGGAACACTTCCATTCTTGGAGTTTCCCATCCTGAAGCGTGTCGACATTTTTGTCTATGTACGTTATTTGACTTAGCCCTAGAAGCCGCTTAGATCTATCATATAAATCTTCATTCCTCGAATGTAAGCAGCTTCTCCAAGATCTTTCATTACGAAGCAAGATCCCAAATAGTGTTTAACTTTGTTAAGCATAGGGATGTTATTTCCAATGATCAGTATATCATCCACATACAGGATGAGGAATGACATGGTGCTCCTACTAACCTTTCTGTAAACACAAGGCTCATCTTCTTTCTTGACAAAACCAAACTCTTTGATCTTCTGGTCAAAACGAAGATTCCAGCTACGAGATGCTTGCTTGAGTCCATAAATGGACTTATTGGGTTTACACACCTTAGTTGGATATTTAGGATCAACGAAACCTTCAGGACAAACCATGTAGACATCTTCAAAGAAATGTCTATTAAGAAGGGCGGTTTTGACATCCATTTGCCATATTCCGTAATCATAGTACACAACTATGGCAAGCAATATCCTGATTGATTTAATCATAGCAATGGGTGAGAAGGTCTCATCATAGTTAATACTTTGAGTTCGAGTGAAACCCTTCGCAACTAGCCGTGCTTTATAGGTGTATACATTTCCATGCATATCATTTATTTCTCTTGAAAATCCATTTGCTCCCTACTGCCCGAGATTCGGGGGGTAGCTCAACCAAGTCCCATACTTGATTGTCATGCATAGATTGCATTTCGACGTTCATGGCTTCTTGCCATTTCTCAGATTCCGAATCTAAGATTGCAGATTTGTAGTTAGCAGGTTCGTCATTAGACTCAGCTACTAATAAGACTTCGAGACTTTTTAGATGCCATAGACATCTATCAGATTCTTGCGAATTCTACTACTTCTGCAAACGCTTATGTTTTATGTCTGATTCATTGGCAACAACTATTTGTTGATCAGACGGTCCGACTATATTAGCGGTTGTTTGTGGTTCTCGAATTTCTTCAAGATCAACCACACTAGTTCCAGTTCCTCGATTAAGAAGCTCATCCTCGAGAAAGTGTCCCTTCCGTTTGATGGAAATCACATATGCATCAGGAGGGTAGAAATAATATCTGCTTCTTTTATAGTATCCGACGAAAACAACCTTTTCGCCTCGAGGATCGAGCTTATCATCAGAATCACTTGTGATGTATGCATCACATCCCCATACTCTAAGGTATTCCAAATCAGGTTTAGGCCCATGCCATATCTCATATGGCGGTTTTGTTTACCTTTTAGTCGGAGCTAAACTGACAATGCGGGAAACGATCATAAGAGCTTGTCCCAAAAGGAGTGAGGCAAGTTAGTTCTACACATCATCGATCAAACCATATCAAGTAGAGTTCGATTTCACCTTTCACTCACGCCCTTAAGTTGGGGTGTGCCAGGTGGAAAGGGTTGTGAAACTATTCCACACTCTTTCAGATGATTGAGAAATTCAAAGCTGAGGTATTCACCACCTCGATCTGACCGAAGTACTTTTATCTTTCTATCAAGCTGGTTTTTAGTCATGGTTTCTAGACATGGTTTTGAAAAGGGCCGTATACATCATGTGAATGAGTTCTAGAAGACCATTGATCCATTCACCAACATCGGTGAAGGGGTGCTTTGTGAGTTTGCCAGCTAAGCAAGATTCGCAATCATGAAAGGAGTCCTGTCTAGTGGATTCAAGAATCCCTCGGACTGGAGCCATTTTATGCATGCCTTACTTATGTGGCCAAGTCTGCAATGCCATAAATATGTTTCATTTATGCCAGCTTTGTTACGTTTAGAAAGATGATACACGTTATTACTTGTTTGAACAATAATCTCATAAATACCATTTCGAGGTTTAGCCTCAAAATAAAAGACATCATTCAAGTAGGCTAATAGAAAAACCATTAAAACGTACTTGAATCCTTGTTCAAACAGTGAAGAAACTGAAATAATGTTTCTGGTCAAACCAGGTGCATATAAACAGTTATTTAAAGTAACTACAAGGCCAGGGTAACATGAAAAACAAAATGTTCCAGTTGCCAGAACTGGACCTCTCTTTTCATTACCAACTATGAGTTCCAGGTGGCCTTGTTTCAGTTTCTTCCACTTTTCAGGCTCCTACAAGACATTAACGATGTGGAGACCACATCTTGTATCAAATACCCATGTGTTGCTAGAAACAGTGAAAAGTTCGATAACATAAATGAGAGTATTAGAAGAAGTGCCAATGTTATTGGCCTTATTCATCTTCCGCTTGGCTAGATACTGTGGGCACTTTCCCTTCCAGTGCCCATTTGGTTGCATTCAAAGCACTGACGCTCCTAGGAGGGTGTGGTTTTGCAACATGCTTGTTTGGTGGCATTTCTGGCAGTAACAACAACTTTTCTCTTGCCTTTGCTCTTATGTTTCCTTTTCTTGTTATTGGGCTTCTTAACACCACCATACTTGACCATTAGAACTTGGTTGGTTTTGTGGAATAACCAAGTTTGTTTATTTGGTCAATTTATCCTTTCATCTTTAGCACATGAGTACTGATACATGATCCTTCTAGCATTTTACAGCTTATGAGTTGTTTCATGGTGTCATATCGCTCCTGTTGGGCTTGTTTCTAAAACATGCCTTTCAGTTGCTTGATCATGTCATAAGCATTCTTATCTTCCATGTTCATCTGAAGTTCAGAAGACATGGTGTCTTTCATAAGGCAGGCTACCTCAACGGCATCATCGTTATGTTTCTCTAGTGCTTTGCGAGGAGTAATAGAATTACTTTCAGGCTCGGTAGGGACTGGGCCATCTAAGATATACAGCTTTTCCTCCATCTTGAGAACTATTCTCAGATTGTGGTGTCATTCGAGAAGGTTGGTGTTATTCAAAATTTTTATTTCCTTTCAAGTATAGACTTGAGAATGAAGGAGTTGTTTTCATTAGTCATCTGTTATATATAAGCAAGGTGATATTAATTAGTATTTTCGATGTATATCTCCTTATATCGTGAGGTGTGACGATAAGGAATGAGAATCCGGTTATAAGCTCTTTCTAAAGGCAACTGGGGCATGCAACAATAGCAAGAGGTTCAGGCGGACTGACAACGATTGTCAATTGTGAGAAAAGCACAACTCTCGGGGTTTATGAGGCTGCGAGGATAACCTATTGTCCTTGCATTGATACGTTTGGCCTCATCTATGCCATTTTTGTTCTCGAGACAGCTGGGACACGTAAACACGAGAAGAAAAGTAATAGTCGTCCTAAAACGGTCACATGTGGAAGGGTCAGATGTGTCGACGAAGCCCTTGCACCTTGGAAGAATAAACTAGACACCAAGTGTCGTGCTGTGGCTCCAACACTGATGGTTCGCATTATGCCCCAAGTGTTACTAGTAGTAGGATGGCATAGACTATTGATTTTAATTTTTACCAAATAGGGTCGTTATAGTCGGTTTTAATTTAGATATTAAATTTGCGACATAACCAAAAAACCCTTTCACCTCTCGGGACAATTAGTATTAGATAACTGTTAGGAAACTTTATTTGTAAGTATTGAAGAAAATCACAATCAACTGGATCTATGAAGAGATCACAGTCCTAAAGATCACAACATAAAGAAGAAGATTGGATAGGACAACTGAAATGCACAGCATCTACTTCAAAGAATCACAAGTTGATCAAGAGCAGAATTGGATTATCAGAGAAGGTCATTTCTGATGGATCTGATGATATTTCTGATGAAATATCATCAGTTTCTGACGATTCTGATCATCAGGATTTTTCTGATGATTTGTTCATCAGAATTTATGATGAAGTGGTTTATCAGAATTCTGATGAAATACCCCACTTGTCTGAAATTGGCTCTATCCTGCCACACTTACCGAAGCAAGTTGACATTATTGGATATCATGATTAAAAAGGCAACTTGAAAGTTGGATTCAATGAATATGTCAAATGGCTACTTTTTGCAGGACTTATTGCATGAATAAACTATTGTTTTTTCATGCACCCAGCCTTCTATAAATAGAAGGCCCAACCAGCAGAAGACAATTGAGTTTGAAGCTTAGCATTCATACATACATCAAAACTCCATTGCCCTCTCACCCACAGAATTCAAGATTCATTTGTATTAGATAATAATCTTACAATCACCTTGTAAACCATTTTGTTTCAAAGTGATATAAACTTGATAATTCTGTAGGTCTTGTTTCTTGAAAGTCTGATTTCCATTCCCGCACATCTTTTTCACATCTACTGAAATCACTTGCCATATTACGTGAAAAGAAGTTGTTAAGGCCATACTGGGTCCAACAATTGGTATCAGAGCAGATTGAATAAATTATTTTCAAACGATCAATCGCTCATCTTCTTTTCTCTAAATATGGCCAGCTTTTAATCCCGGAATAATGCTTTTAACATTGGTTCTATGTCCAAACCTCCGACTCTGGTCAGAGAGGAATACCCCCAATGGAAAATCAGGATGGTCAGTTTCCTTAATGGTCATGACCGAGCTCTGTTTCAATCCATTGAAAGGGGTCCACATATACCAATGACTGTAATACCATCTATTCCAGCAACTGACTAATCACCTGCTATCCCTGCCTCCCAAGCTCCCAAAAGTGAAACACTTTGGAGTGAGGAAAACAAGGAAAATGTGGCTGGGGATGAAAGGGCAAAGTCACTTTTAATAATGGCCATCCCCAATGACATATTTTCACAAGTTGATGCATGTGCATCAGCCAAGGAAATATGGGATCAATTGGAAAATCTTTGTGAATGAGGAGAAAGGATGAGAAGAAACAAGAGAACAAATAATGTCTCATCTTATGAAAGGTTTAAAAGTTTGCCAAATGAAAGATTAAATGTGACACCCCAGGAAAATCTGGAAAACAACGCAACTTAACTAGCCTCCTCAGTAACCACGCGCTAAATTTCGGGACGAAATTCTCTTAACAGGGGGAGAATGTGACAACCCTCAAAATCCCATGTATTCCGTACAAATTATTAATGATAATTAAAGTGTCTGACGACTGTGTGGAATTACTTAACTGCTTTCTGATATCTGTGTTATGCTTACACGTATTTGTTAATATGCTAAAGAATATGCTAAGGAATATGCTAAGGAATATGCTAAGGAATATGCTAGGAATATGCTAGGAATATGCTAGGAATATGCTAAGGAATATGCTAGGAATATGCTAGGAATATGCTAGGAATATGCTTGGAATATGCTAGGAATATGCTATATGGAAGATCTTATAAATACCACCATTCCACCAAGCTCTCTCTTCTCTCCCTCTCCTTTCCCTTGTTCGGCAGCCACCTTCCACCATACTACCACCATCATCAAGCTCTTTTTCAATCATTCCTCATACATACAAAGGTGTAAGAGGTCCAACAACGAAGCTCGGTGCTCTCGGAAGTGGAAGGACCTCCTCCATTCGCTATTAACCACCACATTTCTTCACTCGAACTTCCCTAGCCTTGAGCTAGTGGTAAGAACTTAGATCCGTTCATTCTTTATGTTATTTTAGTGGTTAATAGATGTTAGAATGATAAAAAGTTAAGAAACTTTAAAGCTCATGAACATAATGTGTTAAGGTGTGGATAAAGAGAAGTTATGTGTGTAAATCATGTAGATCTTGTGTTATTATGATTATTGGTTGATTATTTGATGATTTGCTGATTAATATTAATATGTGATGTTGTTGCGGTCACTAAACTTGTTAACGGAATCATTCGAACACGATTTAGAAGGATAAACATTGAAAATCAGAATCTGTCCTGGTTTTACAGCCAACTTCAGTTGGCTGTAAACGGGTCATAAACTTAACGAAAAACCGATATTTTGAATCTAAAATATGTCATTATAAAATACGGTTCTAATGGCACCGGAATCGTAATTTTTGGACTCCGTTTACTATTTTTAAAGTGTTAATTTGTAACAGCAACTTAAGCTGAATTTTGACAGCAATAAATGGGTGCCGTACTTTCAGTCATAACCTGAGTTTTGTGATGAATCGGACCATGAAATTTGTACAGTAGATGAAAACCGATGCATTTGTAATTACCCCACTGGAATTTCATAAATCGGACACTCGATGAATTTTTAATAAATTGTTCCGTGGACTGTGGTCAGAAATACATAAATCTGAGTTCAGTCCGGAATATAAATTTTTATAAAATATTGGTAATGAACTGGACCCCGATATTTTTACACAATAAAATATGGAATGTTTAAGACATCCTGTAAAAATTTGGGAATTTTTGGAATAGTTTAACTATTTTATTAAAATGACCGAAAACAGCCAGTTTTGAATATTAATGCTGAGATGACATAAGTTGTGATTTGCGCGTCTAAATGTCGAGTATGCTATCTGTGAATGATCTAACATGTTATATGTGTTATATGCATTATTGTATGTTTGCTTATGAGTGGGGAATGGATGGGAAGTATATATGGGCGTAAATCGTTAAAGTGTGTACCTGTTATGTGGTAGAAGTCATGTGCAAATAAACCGTACATAGGATACGTGTTATGCATGAGAAACTGATTGTTATCCGTACCTTATTAGGACGCGATTGACCGACCTTGACTGTTAGCTATACTTGAGAATCTAACCGAGAAAACCGAGGTGAGTTCACACACTTTCTAAGGCATGGGATTCCCGGTGGTTTGGGAATGGGTTAAAGAATTAAAACTAAATCTACATATCCTCCTTGGGTAGGATATGTACGGCCATCCTCCATAGATTGGATGCCATTATTAAACCTACGAATTCTCCTAGTGCAGAATACGTACGTTGTGGTCCTCCTGGTGCGGGACAACAACCTTAAAACTAGCTAGACAAAACTCTATCATGAAGTCCCTCAATTTATATCGACTTAATCGCCGAGGCCAATGGCGAGCGGGTCATTAGTTAATAGCGCTATTAGGTTTAACAAACCTCACACCGTGCCGGTAGGACGGGCGTGTACTAATGGACTATGGCAGATTGTCAGTGATGATAGACACTGATATAGGGCACAACTTATTTGCGTAGCAGTCGATATCATTCCGTCTAGTAGTTCAAACGGGGAAAACCCCCACTGATCATGGTTATGGATTGGGTAAAGAAAAAGGAAATGGTTAAACATACTTTCAACTACGGGGTAACCCCCACGGCAATTACGCCAACGAAAGTCAAACCACGTTTTTCAGAAAACAACTTAAAACTAAACAACCAAACGTGAACTCACTCAACTTTGTTGTTGACTAGTTGTTACATGCCTTACAGGTCGCTAAATGCTTGGAGCTTGCACGGGGAAGGAGTCGTTGTGGTGTACGGACTGTTATGTTCCGTGCTTAATGTTTAAATCCTTATGAACTTATTAAACCTAAGTGTTGGACTTTAAACTTATGAACTGCGAACTTATGCTTTTGGATTTACTTTTATGCTTCCGCGGTTTTAAACTAAACATGGTTAATTAGCTTTGGTCACCAATCGTATTGTGGTTGGTCTTATTTACTTAATTACGTTGTTCAATATGATTGGTGGCTCGATCCTGGTCACGTCACGCCTCCAAGCGGTGATACCCCGCATGGTGGATTTTGGGGGTGTGACAGATTGGTATCCGAGGCATTGGTTATAGTGAACTTGGTTTTTAAAAGGGAAAAGTTTTTGATAAAAACCAGACTATAACCAGTACAGTGCTCAACGATCCACAACGACGCTTCGCTCCACGTGCAAGGCTCAACACACTAGGTGGTATGATTTGAGTTTATATTATCTACTTGCTAGATTACTTTTGCATAATGTGATGTGATAGTATGCTTAATTAGGAAAGCAGCATGTTGTCTATTAGCCCTATTGTGTTCTTTATGACACACAATTGTTTACTTGAAATTTGACAAACGGTGGTCAAATTCTTTCTTGATTTCTTTTCACCCCGCTACAACGACTGTTTATGCATTCTATCTACTCGCACGTTTACCTCGACATGACGTCACCATCTGACCCTCCGTACAGCCGGTTCGTACGTCAACATCCGCGAAGACCAGACTTGGCTTGCACGAACTCGGGCTTAGGAGAACAAAACCCACGCATCCCGGTTGACGAACTTTATCACCTTCACCTGTCATCGTTGCCAGAAGTGAAGCAGTCACAGTTACACGCGTTTGTCATTATGCAACACGAAACCTTGCCCTGTTTTGAACGAGTGATACACTCGCGCGACCGCGATGCAACGAACTTCCCTTTTGTGCCATGCTGCCCCGCACCACTACTAGAGGTTACTTCTAGACAACAAATTAGCTGGTCAAATCCTTCGGTCATTGTTGGACCCCTGTCTTCACTCGATTCTTTGCACGAACCTCATTAATTCCCTATCGCTTCGATTGACAACCGATTTAATGAAACACCAACAACCATACCACGATTTTCACCAATCACAAGACTACCTTATTACCCTGTTGAATGGTTTATTCTTATTCTACTTGATTAGCTCCCTCGTATACCCCACTTAACGAATGGATGCCTTTACTGATGGGATTGCCTTCAGGACATTCGAGGACGGAGTTACGGATCACATAACCTACAGGCGAACACGATGACCTATACGTCTACCCTACCCCTCCTACAATATAAGAGTCATATTTTAAATTCCATGATAGTCTTCTTTAATAGGCAGAATCCTTGCGCTAGCTTTTGCACCGACACATGATTGTTGATTAATGATATGTCCAGTTTCTACCATTGGCTTAGACCAAACCATCACTCTCTTACCACAGTAACATTACGTCCTCGCTTCTCCATGCTTAGGCACCGAAATGAACACCCGCTGGTTTAAGTTGGAAGGCTCGACTCCCGATCATTAGTGACCACTCCTCGAAACCTTGAGAATGGTGATGTATTGATGATACGATCATAATCTCTTGAACACGTTTTCGAGTCTTATCTTTGGAACCTTATGACTACGCAGACGTATTTTGGATTCATTCGCACGACCTAAGGAAACTCCTCTAAATTTGGTTGCTTACCGACTCGATAAACTGCAAACTCATCTAAGTTCATCGATCAAGGTGAATTATTTCCCCTTCGCATGTGGGGAGCCCGACAACTTTGATGGAATTTCAGTGAACCTTAACACTACAAACCTGTACGACGGTCATCCTCCTTCAGCTAGTTCTGGTTGTGCCAACCATATCGATGTAACACTCCTATCAGTGAACGACGTTGCGATTAGGATGGATTGGTCACCTCATCAGCAAGCGGAAATTCTTTGCAACGAAAAGATTGTCCGCATCCCTCGTTCTGGTGAAGAACCTCCCGTGATTCAAGACGACAAGAGTGGTGCGGTCGTGGGCATCATCTCTTTCCTAAAGGCCCAGAAGTGTTTGCGAAAGGGCCACACTGCCATTTTAGCACTCGTTACTGACACATCAACGGAAGAGAGGAGAATTGATGACATCCCTATTGTACGTAACTTTCCCGAGGTATTCCTGAGGAATTTCCTGGTCTTTCGCCTCATCGCCAAGTCGAGTTTCAAATCGAGCTAGCTCCTAGAGCAGCGCCAGTAGCTCGAGCACCATATCGTCTAGCTCCATCAGAACTCGAAGAACTATCCACGCAGTTACAAGAACTCTTGGAAAAGGGTTTTATACGTCCTAGCTCTTCGCCCTGGGGAGCTCCAGTCTTATTCGTGAAGAAGAAAGACGGTACCTTCAGGATGTGTATTGACTATCGTGAACTTAACAAGGTGACTGTGAAGAATCGTTATCCTCTTCCACGTATTGACGACTTGTTCGACCAGTTGCAAGGGTCGAGCTATTACTCCAAGATTGATTTGAGATCGGGATACCATCAGCTGAGAGTCCGAGATGAGGACGTCTCCAAAACAGCATTCAGAACCCGTTACGGCCATTACGAGTTTCTGGTTATGCCATTCGGGCTGACAAATGCACCAGCGGTCTTCATGGATCTCATGAACCGAGTGTGCAAGCCTTACCTGGATAAGTTCGTTATTATGTTCATCGACGATATCCTGATCTATTCCAAGAGTCAGGAGGAACACGAGCAGCATCTACAACTTATGCTGGAACTTCTTCGAAAAGAGCAGTTGTATGCCAAGTTTTCGAAATGTAACTTCTGGCTCCGCGAAGTCCATTTTCTAGGCCATGTGGTAAACAAGGATGGAATTCATGTGGATCCATCTAAGGTTGAATCGATCAAGAACTGGCCTGCACCCCGCAACCAACAGAAATCCGCCAATTCTTGGGTTTGGCAGGATATTATAGGAGGTTTATCAAGGATTTCTCCAAGATTGCGCAACCTCTCACTTCACTGACTCAGAAGGGTGTCATCTATCGTTGGGGTGATGCACAGGAGTCCGCATTTCAGCACTTGAAGGATAGACTTTGTAGCGCGCCTATCCTCTCATTGCCTGAGGGCACAGACGACTTTGTGGTTTACTGCGATGCTTCCATCCAAGGACTTGGTTGCGTGTTGATGCAACGTGACAAGGTCATTGCCTACGCATCGCGCCAACTTAAGGTTCACGAAAGGAACTACACTACGCACGACTTAGAATTGGGAGCAGTTGTTTTCGCGCTTAAGATATGGAGACATTACCTGTACGGTACTAAGTGCACCATTTACACCGATCACAGGAGTCTTGAGCATATCTTCAAGCAAAAGGAGTTAAATATGCGACAACGCCGATGGGTTGAGCTCTTGAACGATTATGAATGCGCAATCAAGTATCACCCGGGCAAAGCCAATGTTGTGGCCGACGCCCTCAGTCGAAAGGATACTATACCCAGGCGTGTACGTGCTCTACAGCTTACTATCCAATCTAACCTTCCCGCTCTAATTCGCGATGCTCAGGTTGAAGCATTGAAAGCAGAGAACATCAGGGCTGAATCCCTACGAGGATCGAGGCAGCGGCTAGAACAAAAGGAAGACGGCGCTTACTATGTAAACGGACGTATCTGGGTTCCACTTTATGGAAACTTACGCGAGCTTGTGATGGACGAAGCGCACAAGTCTCGTTATTCGGTACATCCTGGTTTGGATAAAATGTACCACGACCTCAAGACTACGTATTGGTGGCCTGGCATGAAAGCCCACATAGCAACCTACATCAGCAAATGCTTGACTTGTGCGAGAGTCAAGTCTGAATATCAGAAACCACCAGGTCTACTTTAACAACCGGAGATCCCAAAACGGAAATGGGAGCAAATTTGCATGGATTTTGTTACCGGCCTGCCCAGATCTCAACGCGGAAACGATACCATTTGGGTGATCGTAGATCGACTGACCAAGTCTGCACATTTTCTGGCTATCAAAGAAACGGATAAGTTTTCTACTCTTGCAGACATTTATCTAAAGGAAGTAGTGTCAAGGCACGGAGTGCCAACCTCTATTATATCTGATCGTGACGCGCGTTTTACTTCTGAACTGTGGCAAGCGATGCACAAGTCCTTTGGCTCACGTTTAGATATGAGCACCGCTTATCACCCACAGACGGATGGGCAATCTGAACGCACCATCCAAACCTTGGAAGACATGCTTAGGGCATGCGTAATCGACTTCGGCAATGGCTGGGAAAAACACCTCCCGCTAGTGGAGTTTTCGTACAACAACAGCTACCACACCAGCATCCAAGCCGCTCCGTTTGAGACATTGTACGGACGCAAATGCCGATCACCTCTCTGTTGGGCAGAAGTTGGTGACAGCCAAATCACTGGCCCAGAACTTGTGGTAGATACCACCGAGAAAATTGCTCAGATACGACAGCGAATAGCGGCAGCTCATGACCGTCAGAAAAGCTATGCTGATAAGGGAAGAAAACCACTCGAGCTCCAGGTTGGGGATCGAGTGCTACTCAAAGTCTCACATTGGAAAGGTGTAGTCCGCTTTGGCAAATGAGGCAAACTCAATCCGCGTTATGTTGGACCATTTGAAGTCATTGAGAAAATTGGCAAAGTCGCCTACAGGTTGAATCTACCTGAAGAACTCAGCGGAGTTCACAATATTTTCCACGTGTCAAATCTGAAGAAGTGTCTGTCAGATGAAACCCTCATAGTTCCTCTTAAGGAACTCACTATCGACGACCAGCTGCGATTCGTCGAGGAACCAGTAGAGATTACGGATCGAGATGTTAAGATCCTCAAGCATACCAGGATACCTCTGGTCCGAGTTCGTTGGAATGCTCGTCGTGGCCCAGAGTATACATGGGAACGAGAAGACCAAATGAAACTCAAGTATCCCCAACTGTTTAAGAAAAACGTAACCACTACTGAGGCTGAAGCTACTGCAGAATTTCGGGACGAAATTCCAAATCAACGGGGGGATGATGTGACACCCCAGGAAAATCTGGAAAACAACGCAACTTAACTAGCCTCCTCAGTAACCACGCGCTAAATTTCGGGACGAAATTCTCTTAACAGGGGGAGAATGTGACAACCCTCAAAATCCCATGTATTCCGTACAAATTATTAATGATAATTAAAGTGTCTGACGACTGTGTGGAATTACTTAACTGCTTTCTGATATCTGTGTTATGCTTACACGTATTTGTTAATATGCTAAAGAATATGCTAAGGAATATGCTAAGGAATATGCTAAGGAATATGCTAGGAATATGCTAGGAATATGCTAGGAATATGCTAAGGAATATGCTAGGAATATGCTAGGAATATGCTAGGAATATGCTTGGAATATGCTAGGAATATGCTATATGGAAGATCTTATAAATACCACCATTCCACCAAGCTCTCTCTTCTCTCCCTCTCCTTTCCCTTGTTCGGCAGCCACCTTCCACCATACTACCACCATCATCAAGCTCTTTTTCAATCATTCCTCATACATACAAAGGTGTAAGAGGTCCAACAACGAAGCTCGGTGCTCTCGGAAGTGGAAGGACCTCCTCCATTCGCTATTAACCACCACATTTCTTCACTCGAACTTCCCTAGCCTTGAGCTAGTGGTAAGAACTTAGATCCGTTCATTCTTTATGTTATTTTAGTGGTTAATAGATGTTAGAATGATAAAAAGTTAAGAAACTTTAAAGCTCATGAACATAATGTGTTAAGGTGTGGATAAAGAGAAGTTATGTGTGTAAATCATGTAGATCTTGTGTTATTATGATTATTGGTTGATTATTTGATGATTTGCTGATTAATATTAATATGTGATGTTGTTGCGGTCACTAAACTTGTTAACGGAATCATTCGAACACGATTTAGAAGGATAAACATTGAAAATCAGAATCTGTCCTGGTTTTACAGCCAACTTCAGTTGGCTGTAAACGGGTCATAAACTTAACGAAAAACCGATATTTTGAATCTAAAATATGTCATTATAAAATACGGTTCTAATGGCACCGGAATCGTAATTTTTGGACTCCGTTTACTATTTTTAAAGTGTTAATTTGTAACAGCAACTTAAGCTGAATTTTGACAGCAATAAATGGGTGCCGTACTTTCAGTCATAACCTGAGTTTTGTGATGAATCGGACCATGAAATTTGTACAGTAGATGAAAACCGATGCATTTGTAATTACCCCACTGGAATTTCATAAATCGGACACTCGATGAATTTTTAATAAATTGTTCCGTGGACTGTGGTCAGAAATACATAAATCTGAGTTCAGTCCGGAATATAAATTTTTATAAAATATTGGTAATGAACTGGACCCCGATATTTTTACACAATAAAATATGGAATGTTTAAGACATCCTGTAAAAATTTGGGAATTTTTGGAATAGTTTAACTATTTTATTAAAATGACCGAAAACAGCCAGTTTTGAATATTAATGCTGAGATGACATAAGTTGTGATTTGCGCGTCTAAATGTCGAGTATGCTATCTGTGAATGATCTAACATGTTATATGTGTTATATGCATTATTGTATGTTTGCTTATGAGTGGGGAATGGATGGGAAGTATATATGGGCGTAAATCGTTAAAGTGTGTACCTGTTATGTGGTAGAAGTCATGTGCAAATAAACCGTACATAGGATACGTGTTATGCATGAGAAACTGATTGTTATCCGTACCTTATTAGGACGCGATTGACCGACCTTGACTGTTAGCTATACTTGAGAATCTAACCGAGAAAACCGAGGTGAGTTCACACACTTTCTAAGGCATGGGATTCCCGGTGGTTTGGGAATGGGTTAAAGAATTAAAACTAAATCTACATATCCTCCTTGGGTAGGATATGTACGGCCATCCTCCATAGATTGGATGCCATTATTAAACCTACGAATTCTCCTAGTGCAGAATACGTACGTTGTGGTCCTCCTGGTGCGGGACAACAACCTTAAAACTAGCTAGACAAAACTCTATCATGAAGTCCCTCAATTTATATCGACTTAATCGCCGAGGCCAATGGCGAGCGGGTCATTAGTTAATAGCGCTATTAGGTTTAACAAACCTCACACCGTGCCGGTAGGACGGGCGTGTACTAATGGACTATGGCAGATTGTCAGTGATGATAGACACTGATATAGGGCACAACTTATTTGCGTAGCAGTCGATATCATTCCGTCTAGTAGTTCAAACGGGGAAAACCCCCACTGATCATGGTTATGGATTGGGTAAAGAAAAAGGAAATGGTTAAACATACTTTCAACTACGGGGTAACCCCCACGGCAATTACGCCAACGAAAGTCAAACCACGTTTTTCAGAAAACAACTTAAAACTAAACAACCAAACGTGAACTCACTCAACTTTGTTGTTGACTAGTTGTTACATGCCTTACAGGTCGCTAAATGCTTGGAGCTTGCACGGGGAAGGAGTCGTTGTGGTGTACGGACTGTTATGTTCCGTGCTTAATGTTTAAATCCTTATGAACTTATTAAACCTAAGTGTTGGACTTTAAACTTATGAACTGCGAACTTATGCTTTTGGATTTACTTTTATGCTTCCGCGGTTTTAAACTAAACATGGTTAATTAGCTTTGGTCACCAATCGTATTGTGGTTGGTCTTATTTACTTAATTACGTTGTTCAATATGATTGGTGGCTCGATCCTGGTCACGTCACGCCTCCAAGCGGTGATACCCCGCATGGTGGATTTTGGGGGTGTGACATTAAATGACACATATCAAAGATTTACAAAACTTTTAAACGAGTTAAAGAAATTGGGAATAACAAAGTCAAATGATGAAAGAAACATAAAATTTCTTGATGCCCTTCCTAGAGAATGGAGAAGTCTAACCATGACTTTGTCCTCAACCTTAGAACTAGGAAACATGAGTCTTCATGACTTATACAGCATCTTGGTCCCCAGAGAGGAAGAAATATTTGAAGAAACCAATCAAAGAGGGGGATCTTTAGCTCTTATCTCAAACTCACAAAGAACAATACCCACCAATGATCCACAACTACCAAGCAGCCAAAGTTTTGAAGTTTCTGATACTTCATCAGATTTTTCAGCTTTTGCTGAGGCAATAACACTGCTCACCAAAACATTTGAGCAGAGGTTGAGGGGAGGAAGCCAGAGATACCAGAGGAGTGACAGAGGAAGGAAGGATGGATGGGAGATCTAAAGAAGAAGTTAGATCTAAGGATAAAGGGAAGGCTGAAGTTGTGTGTTACAAGTGCAAGCAGAGAGGTCACTACGCATCAGAATGCAAGACCAAAAAGCTCAAGGATGTTGCTTACTATGAGAAAAAGCTTGAAGAAGCAAAGAAGCAGCAACAAGTTAGCTTAATTGCTGGAACAGATACATGGTTATCTGATGATTCTTCTGATGATGAAGAAGAAGAATTGGCAAATTTCTGCCTCATGGCACTTTCTGAAGGTCTACCAGAAACTTCAGAACAAAAGGTAAATTTAGACAATCTTGATCTTAAACACAAGCTAAACAAGATCATGTCAGATTTTCTAAATCTGCAAGAAAAACATCAATCAGATATTAGAAAATCTGATGAGTTGCAAAGGACCTTGAATAAAATTATTCTTGAAAACCAACTACTTATAGAGGAAAGTTTAGATCAAAGAGCTAAAATCGAGTTTTATGAAAATGAAATAAAAGATCTTTACAAGAAAATCAATGACAAAGAAATCAATGTAAGAGGTTTTCAACAAGCCAAAGAATTCATAAATTTCATTGAGTCCACACCTAAGAACAAAGGAGAGGGTTTAGGTTATACAAGATCAAATGGAAATAAACCCACCGTCTTTGTAAAAGCAACTCATCAGATTTCTGATAAATTGATATCAGAATCTGATTCTGAATCTTGCACGTCAACCTGTTCTGAATACTCTTTTGAAAAACCAAACTTCAAAACAAACATAAGTGAATGCAGTCAAGAATCTGTAAAGACTCCAGAAGCAGTTCACTCATCTTTTCAAAATTATCCACTCATTCCATCACAAGAAGAAATATCAGAAAATTCTGATAAATCTTGTATGTGTGTTGACATACTGAAGCTTGTTCAACACCATCTTCAAAAGAAAAATGTAAAATCTGTTTATGGCTCAGCATATAACAGAATTTCTGATGCAAAACCAAGAAGAAAAAATAAATTGATTAAGATTCCATCAGAAACAGTTCCCAAGCATGCCTGGGTACCAAAAACCCTCTAATCATTCCATTTTAGGACCATCATGTGCAGCAGATCTGGTACTGCGACTCAGGAAGCTCCAAGCACATGACTGGGGACAGGAGCTTACTCAGCAACTTTGTTTCAAAGCTGGGTAGAATGGTAAATTTTGGAAATGGAGTGAAAGGGAGGATCATGGGATATGGATGCATAAGGTATAGATGTTTGACCATAAAGAAAGTAGCCTATGTTGAAGGCTTAACAAATAATCTGCTATATTATGGTCAGCTCTATGATAAAAATCACTCAAATAATTTTATCACCAGAAAAATGCTTGATAAATTGCTTTAGTGATAATCAAAATCATATATCTGATAAATCACCAGAAAATCTAACAACTTATCAGAAATTCTGATGAAGTCATCAGAAAATCTGATACAACATCAGAATACCTGATAAATCATCAGAATTCTGGTGAATCATCAGAAAATATGCTGGATAATCAGAATTATCATAGATCATTAAAACAAATTGCTGCATGTCATCATCCTTATTCATATCTCTTGACAGTATATTCATAAATTGTACATTGGCAATTTTTTTTAAAAAAAAAGGGTTTTTGATTCTTGTTAGTGCTGATAACGTCATTCAACAGAAATTTTTTGGGAACTCTTTAATATGAAACTTTCTCTCTCCTTCATTAATTACACCCCATCATGTATTAAGAAGGTTGAAGTGACATATTGGTAGGCTACCATGATACATTACCAGAAATTGGCCGCCTAAATAATTTAATGCAAGTGAAGTGGAGAAGAAACTTATCTCTGTTATATTTTCTGTCCTCTGGTAATCATTAAATAACAGAGATTGCGGTGAAGAAAATCTACAAGTTGGTAGCTTCCATTTATGGCAAATATTAAGTTTACTATAAATAATCACCACTTTGAGTTAAAATCTGTCATCTTCACTCCTCTTCTTCACCTCATAACTCACACACACTCACAAAATGAACACCATCAAAGATGAATGCTTCCCACTTATTCTTTATCCATATCATAACCTTAGATTGAGGACCAATCTGGAAGGTCCTCAATGGGAAGGATGTCAAGTTGTGCTCAAAATGCTCATGAGTAGTAACTTGAGCTATGCTCTCACTGCTCATATAACTGTTCATCCAGAGATTCTACAAATCTTCTGGAAAAATGCAACATTATCTAAGTATGAGAACAGAGAATAAATGGCCATCAAAAGTGAGGTGCTAAATCAAAAAATTCTGTTAAATGAAGCCACCATAAGGACAGCTCTTCAACTCGATGATGATAATGACGTCCTGATGTTCATAAGGGCTCAGAAGGATGATGTCTTGAGGCAAATGGGTTACCATACGCAAACCCAACAATGAGCAATCAACAAACATGGCTTTATCAAGCCATGGCAATATCTGGTCACACAGATGGGTGCATGCTTTTCAAAGAAGATCATCAATCATCATGAAGTATCTCTTAGATTGATGAAGCCTGTATTGGCACTTGTACTCAAAGTACCTTACAACTTCTCTCATTATATAATGAGTGATTTTGCAAGTAATATGTGGGTTGGCAAGTCATTCTTAATGTATCCTCATTTTCTGACAAAGATAATCACGAGCCAGCTAGACTTTGCAGGCATTCCTGCAAGTTATCCAAGAGCTGATATGAGACTTCAAGAAAACATGGGTCTCAGCATGCTTGTACCCACCAACCACAACTTTGGGTTGATAACTGATCTGTTGTTGCTCCTGGAAATGGAACATGGTGAAGGTATAGATATTAATTAGGTTTTTCTTTGTTTTGTTAGTGTATATATATTTTTTTGTTAAATATGTTTATATTATGTGTTTTCTCTATAGCTTTGTTATCTGGCCTATGGTTTATGGTTTGGGAAATGGGTAAAGTAAATGAGAAACATGATCATCAGAAATAAAAATTTGACACAAAACTCTAAAGTTTCTGATGACAGGAGACAAAATCTGGTAATTCAAAAATTGATCTAAAATTTTTCTGATAAAACTTCAAGATGATAAAATGTTCAGAAAATATCAGAAAAAGACAAGAAACATGGATGCCACCAGAAAAACAAATGTGAGTCTTCTGATCTTATCCTATTCCCTCTCATCTAAAAAAAAATCTGTTGAAGAGGATCACAAGTTTAGGGGGAAACTCAACCAAGAAATTCTGTTGAAATTTTGTTGACTTCTGTTGACCACATCAAAAGGTCAACAGAAGACAGATCAAAAGGAAATGTATATTTTCAACAGAATTTATGTTGAATTTCTGATGACATCATCAGAATGGGACTTTGACTTACAAAGAAAAGAGGATGCATATGAAGGAAGGTGATTGGACCACTTATACAATGGGGTCCACAAAAATGAAAAGGTGTCATACAACCGATAACTTTCTCCAATAAAAAATCAGTATAACACTTTCGTGAAGGAATGATTGAAGAAACTACAAATTGAAGAGTCAAGTTGAAAGGGCATAACCACAATTACATGATAAACTATCAAATTAATGTCTTGATACCCACGATCCAACGGTTACATTCTGAACCAAAAACTCACGTCACACGATCTAACGGTTATAAAGACATTTAATGATCTCTTGACCACCATTACATGCCACGTTCTATACCCTTTCAACTCCATACACCCATAATACTCTGCTGAAACACTCATATATAACACACACTTAGCAGAAATTCAAAAATCACTCACCTTCCTCACAAAAAATTC
>CM060357.1:161633209-161691559 GCA_030545235.1 Helianthus tuberosus | reverse complement strand
AGAAATGGCAGAACCTTCACCTGTGCATGGATTCTGCCCATTTTAGGCCGCCGCGTCGTGCGACGGCAGGGGAGTATAGGTGTGGTGCAACGCCACCACTAAGGTGACTAGCCAAACAAGTTTCAAACTTGGCAGAATTGACCCCTGGACCTTTTAAAACATAATAACTTTCATTTTTAGCACTTTTAACCCATAAAGTATATATCTTGATGATCCTTAGGATATAACCAAACATCGTTAGGTCCGGTTTCGTTAAACGATAACCGAAAACACTAGTTTTTGCCTCGTTGGCGCTTTTAACCCTTTATTTACGAAAGTTAACGTATTTAATATCAAACGATATCGTAACCTCGTGAATTTTTTGTCACTTATTCTTGGGAGTATAATTAATTGTTATAAAGCTCCAGGTTTGTTAAAAGGTCATTCAGAGGTATTAATTTAACATGTTGACACATTTAACCCTCGCGTCTTGTAAACTTTCACTTTCTTTCACAAACGGCTTCATACGTTTCACAATTCATTCGTTTAAGAGTATAAACATCGTGTAGGGTCGTTGGAAGGCAAAATTTTCCAATGTTGGCCCTTTGGATCCTTCTACACACATACTTTCTTCGTTTGTCAACTTCAGTCCCTCGAAATCAATTCATTACACGTTTAAAGTTCATGACACGTGTCGTTACTACATTGGACGTGATTTTGCGAGGTGTTACAATAGCCATCATCGTTCATCTTTCGATATCTCTAACACCTCATCACGTTCATCATTACACGGTCGTTCCGCATAACCCGACAACCATCATATCTCCATCGCTACATCAACAAAGAAGAAGCAACTTATTTTGTGACGTCGTTTTCAGGAAAGAAAGAAGAAAAAATTTCTCTGTTGTAGGTTTTGATAAACAAAGAAGAAATCTGATTATCGTGACGGTTGTTTGGCTGTCGAGAAAAAAAGAAAGAAGATAAAGTTTTTCTTTTGTTGTGACAGTTTTAAATCTGTCGGGAAAGAATTTGTTGGGGTTAAGGATTGACTTGGTGAAAGTGATATGGTTTTGTTTATAATAATATAATAATAATAATAATAATAATCATTAGGTAATCATTACTTAATTGTTAATAATAATTATAATACTGAATTAGGTTTTCTTTTATTATATATAAAATATTAAAAAATTAAAATTTAAAAAGGGGGGTTTGTTATTGTTTGGTAAAAAGACTTTTGACAGGTTTTCGAGTGTGCGACTTGTGCTGTGCGATTTGAGCAAGTGTGAGGTCTGTTAATTGGATTATGGACTTATTAAGTGTGCGGTCCAGCAAGGAAGTGTGTGGTTCTAATACTAATGTGCGGCATTCTATTCGGCATCACTTGGTTTAAGGTCCAACAAAGTGTGCGGCCCAACTGAGAAGTGTACGACTTCCGTATGTGCAGCCAAATATAGTGTGCGAGTGTGGGCAAAGAAATTTCCAGGGGATCACATTTTCGGGGGATCACATCTTTGAATCTTAAAAATATCTTCTCAGAAAGAACTGCTTAAGCAGAAACATGAAAGTTTCAAATGCTTTTCAGGTGAATCTGTAGAAGCGTTGATTGGCCGGTATACTGAACTGCTCTCAGAAATGAAGATGGCAGAAATTGTGGTGTCTACGTATTGGAGCAATAAGAAGCTTGTGGATGCTATACAAAGGATTCTAGATCAGACAACCTGTAGTTAGTTTAGCAATGTTAATCAGATAGTGTTGACAACCAACTTTTACTGTTATAGAATGAAGTTGGATGAGCTGATCTCACTCATCAAATTTTATGATACGACTGACAAGCAGAAGGCTCAATGCAACACATCTGCTACAGTTTGCTCATCCTCTCCTGCTCCTGCTGTTCCTGCTGCTCCATTGTCTGCTGTAGCTTGCACATCTACTCCTGCTGATTCAGAATCAAGTTGTCATGCAGGTTTTCAGATTCATGAATTCATTCCTACTCCTACTGAGGTATGTGTAGATAATATCTATTGTACCAGTGCATGTAGGGAAAAACTTAGTGGTTACAAAGAGCAGGCTGACTCGCTCGTTATGCAACTTCAAATATCCAAATCTGATGAATATCAGATTAAAAAGAAAATTAACAGATATTAGGATATGGTGGAGGTGTAAAAGCGTGATATCCGAAAGTTGCAAAACGATCTGAGTCAGGAGCGATGTAGGCATCTCCATTTTAAAGAACTGTCTGAAAAATTAACTGTTGAACTTGATAACTTAAAATACTCTTTTGAAAACACAGAGTTCAATTTTAAAAAGTTTGATGTGTCAAGTGAAAAGGTTGAAAAAATGATTAACCAACAGTTAAAATACAATAAAAAGGAAGTAAGGAATAAGGGATTGGGATTGGTATGCAAACCTCCACCATATAATCACATTTACAACTCAATTCTTGTGACTGATGAGGAGATACCCGATTTGCCTGACATGGAATATGGGAAACCAAAGGGTGTGAAGGTCGAACCTGCTAAACCAAAGAAAGTAAAGATCACAAGGCCCGATAGAACTGAAATTAGTTTAGAAAAACAAGCCTTCAAGAAAACGTTCATCAAACCTGCCGACGTTTCAAAACACACTGAGACTCTAAATTTTGAGAATAATGCTAATATTGACAAACATTTTCAAGTATTAGATAATAAGGAGTCAAGTTTTTCTCAAAATTCATCTGAATGAAAAAATCAAGAAAAAGAGTCTAAAATAAAATTGAATAACTTCGTGTTTGCTATGGTGAATGAGTTGGCTGAATTCATCAAAGGGTATGGATCTAGCAAACACACTGAGTTAACTGCTCCATCTGATTCGTCAAGTGACTCCTCTGAGACAGCTAACTGTGAAAAGTCAGAGTTAGTTGATTCTACCGAGTCTAGTAACGAATCACCTGAAGAAACTGAATCAGAACAGATACAAGTAGAATCAAAATCCACTTCAGAAGCTTCTGTTGAGTCTAGTGGTGAGTCAACAACAGAAGCCTTTGCTCAGCCATTAAATACTCATGGTTCTGAAACTACTGAACAAACAGTGTCACTCGAGACTGAAAGTGCTACTACGGATTCGACTGACACTGTTTATGAGCAAGTGAATGTTACTGATGCTTCTACTTCATGTGTAGATGAGGTAAAAGTAGAGGATTGGGTTGAGGGGGATGATATTATTTGCCAAAAGGCTAACGGTGTTTGTTTAAAAACATCAAATTTTTCTGTTGATGCTCTTCCATATGAGAGAAAGGGTGTTTCTGAGCCAGCTTTGAGAGGCCCTTCAAATAAATATGTGCTTCCAAAGCCAATAGTTAAAAATGAAAATGCTAAATCCGGTGAATGTACTAACTGTTGTAAACAGAGTCATAAGAAACAAGGAATAAAGTCTGAATAGTCTGCAAATAAATAATCCAACAGATCATATAACTCAAACTCATCGTCAGTTGGGTCTAATGGATAGGGATGTGCTCATTATGTGAAGAACCAAACATGCTACAACTGCGGCATACCCGGTCACATTGCAAGGAATTGCGCAAATCGTCCCTATGTGCCATACTATGCACAAGATCAGAAGGTTACATCAAGGGATAGATCTTATTCTAAGCCAATGAAGGTTGAAAAACCTAAGGCAGTGATGAATAAGCATCCCAAGGTTAAATCATCAGATGGGGGATTGGAGTGCTGCAAAAGCAAAAAGAAAAGAAGCTTTGAAACCTAAACAAGTTTTGAAAATAAAAGGGTTGAAAAGCAAACTGTTTTGCCCAAGACACCTAAGAAATTAGAAAAGCCTAAACAAGTTAGGAAGGCAAAACATAATGTAGCGACATCACCAATCCCTAAAACAAAAGTGGATATGTGCTTGCGAGAAGTGTCTTATGTTGATGCTTCAGGACAACCCAGGACCACGATCGCCTGAGTACCAATGTCTTACTGATCTCCTTACTTTTTAGGGACAACCAAGGAGGAGTTGTTGACAATCTTTGGATGTTGATAGCGGTTGTTCCAGAGATATAACGGGTAACATCTCACTGTTGCAAAAAAAAAAAAAAAAAATTCTTTACAGTTGATATGTTTCGTTTGAAGGAGATAAGAGAGGTGAGACAAGATCAGCGAAAAGGTACAAATTTGAATTTCATGTTCTAATTCTGATATTTGATTAGTTTTGAATCTGAAGACGGAACGGTTAGGCAAAAACAACAAAAATATTTTCATTTTCTTTCGTTTCAATCTTTGTATATACGTTTTCATTATTAGGTAAATTTGCGCATAAGATTTACTCACAAATTTAGGGGGATATCTTAGAGAGATATCAGTAAATATCAGGAAGAGAAAAATACAAAAACATTCGAAAAACAGAAAAATCAAAAATATTTTGTTGCGTATATGGGAAATGATATAAATTTTCACTATGCGGATTAAGGTTGACTCATGTAAGACCAATATTGAAATGGTCTAACTCTAGAGCGACATGTTAGCAGGCTTTATCCTGATGGCTGGACACTTTGACTGGCTCTATGCAGAACATAAATTACTCTATGACCTCGGGAAAGAACGTCACTTGGAATTAGGACATGACTATTTGAATACGGGTGTAACGTCCCGATACACATAATTTTGTTCTAGTTCTGAAATCTTTTCTTACCAACTCGTGTATCTCCTTTGTTTTGCGTGAGCAAAGACCTAGAGGTGCTAGGCAACGTCAACTTCTATTTTGAGTGAGCAAAGACCTAGCTAGTGCCCAAAAGAAACCCGAAAACCTATATCAAACTGAGAAAACTCATTTGATCTGTATATTATATCAATCTCTCCAAATGATCTATTATGTTCTCTTCTCAATCCAGTCCCAGTCAAGGTTTCAGAATCCTAGAACAGGCTTGTGAAATATGTGGTAGGGAAACGGCATGTATGATAGCGTGTTCTGATTAAAATCCCAGGATTTGATTGTGATTGAATTGAGTGTTCATATTAATTAAACTGAAAAACATGATAAATTAATTGCAAACCATTATATGAAAAAGGTCTAAGGAGATAAGTTTAAGTGGACAAACGTACTGACAATCGCTCGGATCACCCAAAGTAAATCAATGTTGATAAGTGTAGTCTTGCTCGAAACACTGTGATTTCATCCCATTGCAATTGTAATTGTATATTAGTTTCTTTTTTATATTCGTGTTTCAGTTTAAGTTAGATTTAAAAATAAAATAAAAATATCAAAAATAGTGTTTTATTTTTATAAAATCAAAAATCCAAAAATAGAGTGTTTATTTGTTTTATTAAAATTTAACCGTTCTTGAAGATTTGATTGATCATTATAAGTTGAAAGGATTAAAATTGTGAAATCCGAGTATAAATACTTGGATGTACCAAGTGTTCATGTTGTATTTCCCTCTGTTGTTTAGAAATGTTGCTTATGAATTTCTGAGCATGTGCAGAACTTGATTTAAATCAAGAAACAAGGGTTGTTGAAGATTGAGATGTTGTTGGCTGCTGACATAGCATGAAGCATCACAACAACAAGATGTGCCTGAGTCAGAAGAACCAGATATGAGTCATCATCTGACAGTGATAGTACATTTAAAGAAGTACCTGTAAACCTGCTTGAAAGAGAAGACATTGACAAAGAAAAGAGTTGCTTAGAATCCTCCTCTTGCATTCTTTTCAACAAGATTTTCAAGCAAAGCTGATCGTGATTAAGAAGAACAAAGAGCCCAAGTTTGAAGATGAAAAGATGAAGTATCTTCCCACAGAGATATGAGAAAGACAATAGTTTGATAAAGACAGCATAAACCTAGGTGAATATTGTAAGGTCATAAAATTGAGTAGGTTTACGCTTGTCTTTATCAAACACATTTATATTAGGTTTTGGGCCATTAATAGGTGATTGGGCCTTGTCTAAGGCCATGTGGGCCAGGGAGGCCCAAAGGGAGCCCATGTGGGGTTTGGGTTTTCCCAGGTATATAAACTAGTTTGTTTCACAAACTAGGGTTGGAGCCTCCAAGTTACACAATTTCTAGCCAGAGAGAGGGAGAGGCGATTTGGTGTTTTTGTCAACTTGTACCAAACAGTTTTGCTAGTCAATAGTAATAGAATCATGTGCAAGTTTGAAAGTGATTACTTGTGTTTTGTGTCGTCGTGCTTTTCTTGAATAACACCAAGTTTGGATTCCACCCATCCTCGGTGTTTGTTTGATGTCATTGTTGGATCCGTTTTTGGGACGTACAGTTTAAAGTGTTTGATATGGTAAATGAAGAGATGTCTCCTAATTATGATAACCTGTTTTTTTGAAGGTTTAAATTTTGTCCTTTGGGTTTCTAGATATTTAATTTTACATGCTTTCCCATGAAAACTCATTTTTGAAAGGTTTTGCATTAAATTCACAGGGTTTTTAAATATAAATATTAAATAGACACATTTTCCCTCTTAAATCATTAAATTTACATGGTTTTTAAATATAAACTTTTATTTAATGGGTTGCATTTAAATCTGACCTTTGGGTTGTTACATATTTTACTATATAATACCATTGCCAATTCAAATGTTTTTCATCATACACCGATTCATTCCGTGAAATAGAAGAGCAATTGTTATTGTTTTGCATCAGTTCTTATAAATACATTAAAACGGCATCATATACTTCTGTACAATCTGACGATTTAAAGCAACGCTTTATTAAACAAATCGAAGAGAAAATTTTTGTTGATAGGTCTATTCTTCAAGAGCTGAAGAGGTGTTTTAACAGATTGCAACTTGGTCTGCTGATAAGAGACCAGGTTTCGAGAGACCTGAGGGCGATGTCGGCGACTTTCGTTCGTGACCTGTGTGTTGTGAGTAATATAGAGTGTGGAGATAGAGACCTGGAGTTCATGACAAAGATCAAGGACATACATCGAGAGGTTCAGAGCTCGATGGAGTTGAAGTTAAAGTTTCTTGATTCTTGCTATTAGAGTTTAAGTGTCTGATTAGGTTTCTTTTTTCATATGTAATTGTTAATACTTTATATTTTAATAGTATTAATCTTTATTGTGACAGTTTATTTTCACTTCTTTTTATGAGTTTAAAGATACAGAGACAGTGTTCCATTGTCGATAAATTAGAAAATGTTGCATTTGAATTTCTTTTTTAAGGTTGTTGTTTGGTACCATTTTCTCTATAGATGTTAATTTTTCATGCCCTAATTATCCAAATCGATTAAAATTTTCCTGTGTTTCATCCAGATCATAGACCTGTACGTCGTCTTTGCTGTCTTCACTGCTCTAATTCAGGTATATACAGATCATCCATGAAGATTTGTTCATTTACGTTTGATTTAACATTGTAGTTTATGTGTTAGACTTTTAAATTTAAGTTCAGATTATTTTTTTGTTGCAAAATTTTGAAAATCTAGAGGCCTGATTAATGATTATGTAGACATCAGTGTTTATTTGTTTGTGTGTTTTATTGTATGTAAGACTTTAAGTTGTGGACTGAATCAGCTTTGTTATTTGCTAACAAGAAAACTTGAGGATATTTTTTCAGATATATGACTTAAGTTATTGCAGATATTTGAAAGGCAGAATGTTTTCAATTATTATTATTATTATATGTTAATAACTAGCCTAAGAACCCGCGAGTTTCGCGGGTGGCTAAACACCAACTAAACACATAAAATAATTTAAACGTAGAAGCGTTAAAGTGTGATTTATTAAGCCTAATATTTTGAGACAGTTGAGCACGTCCCAATAGTACATCTACATGATGTTCGTTACACATTAAGTTTTTGTCATGAAACCTTCATTATGATGTTTTCATGCCTTTTGTCAAAATGACTTGCACCGGCAGTGTGAACATAAAAATATACATTAAGAAATGAAGGTAGAGTAATACATAATACACACGAATTCATCTACGTAAAGGTACTAACGAACATTGTGTGACAAAAGTTAACGAAATGCGTTAATGCTATGCATGATATGATTAATATTTAGTAGAAAGCAATTTTAGGGAAAAAAGTAAAAACAAAAACAAAAGAGTCTGAAATGAGATTAACACAACAAAACATATATAGTGATAATTGTTCCAAAACTGTTACCACACATACGACATGCTTGGTAACGATATTAATTGTTTACTTGTTACGCCATCTGTCAATCAATACATCCCCTAGGGGTTCGGATTAAGAATTCGCAACGTGTTTTGATTCCTATCATAACGCAGCAAGAACTGAGCTCCATTTTCCAACCCAGCCTGCAGCATGAAGTTCTGCCATCCTCTTAAATCATATCGAGGTCTCCCTCGTGCCGTTTCTTGCCGCATCTCTAGTGTCATTGAAAACCCGTCCTCAGTTTCAACTAACATCTGATCAAGGACAGACAAATCTACATTTGCTGCAAATGCCTTTGGGAACCGCTGCATTACAGTCCGATAAAATAAACAAATTAAAAAAATAATAAAAAATACAAACTTTAAAACGTTACATAATATTAAAAAAAAGCATTTAAAGTATGAAAAACTTACAAAACGAAAAGATAGACACCATGTTAGTTCGTATTAGTTGGCTTGATCAACAACGCTCGGAATCTGTGGAACGTCAACAAAGTATGGTTCCAACACCGGATCGTCTTCAAAGACTGGCACATCATGTTCAACGTCTACAATGTCATCTTCAAATACATGCTGCTGTTGAAATGCTACATCAGCACGACCATGGCCGATAAGTTCTTCTTCATAATCCATGTCTTGATTCTCCCCGTCTACTAACAAATCTTCACTAACATCCATTTCTTCTGTGTCTTCCTCTTCTTCAACACCAACACTATTGGCAACCTCGGGAACAACAGAATGTATTCCATTAGGACGGAAAAGCAGAATGTTGAAAATACGTCTCGCAACCAACTCAAAAACAATTACATCACCTGATATGAGATGAAGTTCCTTGGTGATTTGTGAGAAATCTTGAATAAAGTAGTTCGATCCCCAGAGCCTATTCACTTTGACATTCCACATGTGTGTACCTCCAAAACGAATTGTAAATTCATCGTCCAAAGTGTCGGTTTTGAAATACTTGTTCATAAACTCTTTCGGAAACCACTAAATCAAGAATAAAAGCAATCATCAATAAAAAGGTCAGTTGGTATAAAAATAAGTAGTACAGTATAAATTACCAAGTTAGCGTTCTCGGGAAATAACATCTCTACAAAAAACTTGTTGTTTACACCGGAAAGACAATCAGCCTTAAAATGAGTCAACTTTAGCGTCTGAGCATCAACAACATGGTAAACAATAACATCTTTATCCTCCACGCCAATATCACGAACCATAGCGAGTGGCAGTACATTTCACTAAAACAGTCCACTCATTGCCCTCTTCATTTGTAATAATCACAGGACCAATCGGATAGCCCTTCAAGTTGTCAAACTTATTATACCATAAAGGGAGAGACTGTAATTTACAAAAAGATTACATTAGTTGATGATCAGATGCTCGACACATTACAAAAGGGACTTCATTACAAAACCATTACCTGTTCGGTTTTTGAGGAGTCAACAATAACAATATAAAATCCTCGGTCTAAAAAAAAATCTTGCACCTCATTCTTAAGGGCTTCCACAACTGGTACGGCAAGGTCCGAACTAAGCACTGAAGACCGTTAGGACGGACCAGTTTAATCCTAAAAACATAATCATCAACAAACTCGAAAACAATAACATCGCCAGTTTTTAAACATAGATCATTGGAAACTTGAGAAAAATCAACAAAGAAATGGTTGATATCCCAGAGTCTTCTCATAGTAACAGTCCACGTGTGGTTTTTGTCAAAAACAATAAGAAAATTGTCAAACAGATTATCTCCGTTGAAATGGTGTTGCATGAACTCCCTGGGTAACCACTGCACTTGATTAAAAAACCATTGAATAACTACAAAATGTAAATCTTTGCTGAACATAATAAAAACTGTTTAAAGCATACCAGATTCTGGTTCTCGGGGTGTAATATAACAATATGGAACTTTGAACCTTCATACGTGTGTGGATAACTCTTAAAATGAGTTATTCTAAACGTCAATGCATCCATAAGTTCAAATACAACATAGTCTCCATTGTCTACATCAAGCACATTTATAAGAGTTGACAAACCGTTTGAAAGACAATAACCGTCCGTAGACTCCTTGATTATAACATTAAATATTGCTTTATCATCATTGATTAAAAAAACAGTTCCAATGGGATATCCATCTTAGTCATTCAGCTTGTTATACCAAGCTGGTAAAGGCTGCATACATCGTTTAAGTCATTAAAAAATCAAAACACAAAAAAGATGCTAAATATACATTTCTTAACGGTTAGGTTGTCACTTAACAATATAAAAGACGTTATAAACAAACGTATTACATGTTCTTCTAATTTCCTGTCCTCGATGTAAACAAAAAAACCACGATCCATATCTGTCAATAAATTTAAAAACAACATTAATATAAATACAATAAGGTTATAAATCCAAAACAAACGAAAATACAAAGGAAAAAAATCATATAAAGGTAGGATCTTGAAAACTATTCCAAAAAAGGAAAAATTATAGTTAACTTCTTGGTGTTTGAATCGGTTTAATCTATGCTCATACAGAAACACAATAAAAAACCACCAACAATCTAAACAAAATTACATTCAAGATTAGAAACTTTATAACAATCTAATACACATTACATTAACTGATCTCATATAATGTTTAAAACATCAAAGAATGCTAAAGTATAGTTTTAACAGATCCAGTGAAAAATGGTAAAACACAAAAGTGGTTGCAACATGTATTAAACTTGTTTATTATTATATGTTATTAATAAACAAGTTTAATACATGTTGCCTAAAGTATGGTCTAAAACAAACCCGTATAATACACGAGACATAAGCTAGTAATAATAATAAAATCAATTATAAAATGACAAAAATGTGGACGTCAGCGCTGACACAAGCTTGCATTGAAGACTTGTACACTATCCTTTACTATCCTTTACTGCTTAGCAATTTGACTCTTAATATATAGATTTTTAGACTATGGGGTGTGGAGGAGTCCCATCCTTTAATGATGACCCCTTGCGTCATCCGTCACGTCAACACCCAAGGAGGATGCCCCTCCAAAGATGTACCAAGGGTGTGGAGGATGGGTCTCCTTTTTTTATTTTTTTTAATTCAAAAAATTCAACATTTTTAAATATTAAATAACTTATAAAATAAAATCGTTACATATTAAAAAAAAACATTACATAACTTAAAAAAAACCTTAACTTAAAAAATTACTAGATTGCTAAAAATTAAAAATCCTAAGAATTCCATTTTTGGCGATCTTTTCTTTTTTTACGCAAAACATGACGGTCTTCTTCCAGATACATGTTGATATTGGTTTTCATTATCTTCCATTCTTGTAGTTCTACCGCCTCTTGCTTCAACCGAACTCGTTCGTCTACTTCATGTTGCTTCACTTGTACCTTTTGCGCTGTGACCTCAGTGTATGCTTTGAACTTGGCCATCAAGTCGTTCATTCTCGAACTGCCCCGTCATGAGGCTTGTTCTTTTGCAGCCGTTGCCCTTTTGGCTTTCTCCCTTCCAGGGAGACGCACCTCCTCTCGAACTAAGTTCTCTTCGTCGCCAAATTCTGGCTCGTCGTTTATATTTATCTGACATCGTGAGTCCGAGCCCCCCGCACTATAACTGCCATTCTCCGAGGTTTTGTCCGTTTATCGCTTGCAACCTCGTTTGGAACCGACTCCCACTTCTTATTGTTTCACATAATCTCCCATGCCCGGACGTGTGGGAAAACCTGTCGATGCTCATCTTTGTATCTACGCATCACCTCTTTAAAAACGCTTTCGTCACTTCACCCACTTGGACGATTAACATATAAACTATTATAATACTCGCAATAACAGTTGACAACTGGATGCATCTCTCGCCACTTCGAAGCGACGGAATCGAGATCGCGATACGAACCTTGTTCCATAATCTAAAGGAATTTTGCTAGTATTTCCTTCCTAAAACCATCGCCGGTTTGGTTGTTTCCTATATTTTTAAAACGTAACAAAATTTATATATTAAAATGTTTAAAATTTATATATTAAAAAGTTTAAAATTTATGTTTTTACATACCAACAATTGGACATTTTGACATAATAATCCACGCCTTAGCTAACGCCTCCTCCTCGATCTTTGACCAAGGTTTCGCCTTCGGTCTCGAAGGTTGATTACCGGCTAGACGCGCCACTTGCTTCCCTTTTTTCATTTGGAGGTTTGGGGTTGCGTCTCCGACACATATCTTCAACCTCATCTTCTACGGGTTGAGACAATTCTACCGGTGGCGGTGAAGGTTGTGGTTGCGATTGAAATTGCGAGTTGAACGGGTTTCGCATAAACATTTGTTGCATCGATTGCATTTGGTTCATTTGAGCGAAAGCGTTTAGGCTTCGTTGGAAACCCGAGAAAGATAATTGTGATTCCGACCAACTCGGATCCATCGTTAGATAGTAGCCCGATACCGAGAAAACGTTTGGGTTTGGGTAGTTTTGATTGTATGGATCTATGGCTAAATTTTTATAAAAGATGAAGAATTTTATAAAAAGGTGAAGAATTTTATAAAAGAGAGAGAGAGATTGGATTGGATTGGTTTGAAAAGTGGGGTGAATTGTGATTATTTATAAGGAAAATAATTATCTTTTTTTTAAGAAAACTCGCCGTTAAACTGCTTTATTTTTTTAAAAGTGGCCCGTCTTGACGTAATAATCCACCCCTTAGTGGGCGGTGTGCTGGCCCAGCGCCTCAGCCAACCTACCCTAGGCCGTTCCCCACACAGCGAGTCTTATAAAAGTTTCACCGTCGAATTATTATTTTCAGATTAATCGGGCTGGTTAATGGAGTATTTGAAATTGAAAATACATCCATAATTTATACCAATTCAGATTAATCGGGCTGGTTAATGGAGTACTTGAAATTGAAAATACATCCATAATTTATACCAATGTTGACATATAGTTAAAAATCTTTGGTGTCAGTTTGCAGCAACACATCTAATTGCATTTAAATACTACCAATGTTGACATCAAAAACTGAAGGGCGGCAATCTTTTTGCTGGATCAAGGGGCATACAACTATGCTCACCACAAGCGAGCGGCTCAAATCAAATGCACAGATAAAAGCGGTTACGGTATAGCTTGTTGCTCGTTACCAACCACTCTATTATAAATTTCTAATGGTTTTATCTATATTGTTTATGGAAAATATAATTTAACTAAAAAAATAAAATAAATAAAAACACAATTGGCTAACAATAAGCTAGAAGTTAATACAAAAGTTAACATTTGTATCAGTTTTGGCATAAAAACATAATACCCATTTGAACAATAGCTTAATGGCCAATGAGGTAATGGTGGAGTGGTTGGGAAAAGAGTTTGTGTTCTTTGTGACCTAGGTTCGACTCCCACTCTCCCCATTATTTTCTACGGCATCCAGGTGAAGGGCGAATACGGGTGGCGCCGGTTCCTCTTGGATGAGAGACGATGTTTATTGTTGTAACATATGCTTATATAAATGAACCGTATCCCCAAACTTTGACCCTGCAAATAAGTACAAATCCTAGAATCAGCACCCCGCGTTTTTAGTTAGGGAGTTACCAACAATTCGTTACCTCTTTTAACTTACCCAAAATATCAGCCGAAATACCACGTTCAAAATCTTTCCGAACATGTCCCAATACACGTTGAAGTTTTTCATCCTTTAAAGATTGCATCAAGAAGTATGCATGAGTAAAAGAAGCACGTGTTTTGATTGGGGGCAGAAAGAAAAGGAAATTAAATATCGAAAAAGCGTAGATTGAGAGTTAAATGGTATATCGCGTAACTTCAAAAAAAAAAATGTTAAATCACAAATTAGGAAAGCATACACATACTGCTATATATACTACTAGGTTAGAACCCGCGTGTACACGCGGTTTAACAAATGAGGGGTGGTTTTATTTTGTTTATTTTAAAAAATATAGTTAACAATATATAGGATAGTTTTAAAGTACAAAATATAAATAAAATTTCATTAAAAATCTCCTTGTACACCCCATTTGTTGTCTTACTTGTAACATTTCCATCCTCATCTAATATAAGTAACTTCACACCAGCTCTGCTTTTTACTCTTGACAATACGACATAAAGTTGGCCATGTGTGAAAACGGGATATTTCAAATACAACCCAACATTTGATAGAGATTGTCCTTGACTTTTGTTTATTGTCATTGCAAAACATACTGATAATGGAAATTGGCGTCGTTGAAACTTGACTGGAATTTTTTTGTCAGATGGTATTAAAGTAATTCGTGGAATATATGTTTTCGTACCGATGTTTCCTCCGGATATAATTTCAGCTTCAATAACACGTTTTGCAAGTTTAGTAATCGGTAATCTAGTACCGTTGCATAAACCATTTTCTTGATCAATGTTACGCAACAACATTACTGGGACACCCACTTTAAGTATTAATCGATGATTAGGCAATCCTGATATTTTAAGACCATTAAGAACGTCAGGTGAGTATAAGTTTGCATGTGACGGATTCTTAGCCTGGTCAGTATGACATATACTATCAGAGCTCAAATACTCAACTTCTTCGCCCGGGAAAAATGCAAGCAATTTTTCATTAATTTCGTGCACGACTTCATTTGTAGGTGCAAGTATGGCTCTTTCTACAAAATAATCTTGATTTTTATAAAGTTGAAGCAGAGAAGGATATACAAAGTCGATTAAACTCGACAAAGGATCCACCAAGTTCTTAATTAGCATGTCTTCAGGAATATCTATGGTTACTTCACAGTCATCAGTATCACCAATGTTGCCCTCACCCAAATCTAGAAGCCACTTTGCAAAAGATTTGGTCTGTTCTGTTTCAGATGTGTTATTCCCTATAGTTAACCTCATGTTTTTCGTTAGCCTAAGGACTTTGCATGCCCCCCCAAATATATGACGAAGTGATGGAAGCATTTACAATTTCGCGTCTACTACCGTTGGCAACAACCGGAAGGATTTGTCTAAAATCACCACCCAAAACCATAACTTTTCCTCCAAATGGCATTTCTGAATTCAGTGAATCATCTGATTTGAAAATATCTTTCATGGTCTGGTCTAGTGCTTCAAACGCATGTTTGTGAATCATTGGAGCTTCGTCCCAAATTATAAACTTTGTTTCTTTTAGTAAATTAGCAACTTCACTATCTGGTTTAATGTGACATATTGATTCTTCCGTAAGATTTAAAGGAATATGGAACCTAGAATGTGTTGTCCTGCCACCAGATAATAACAAAGATGCAATTCCACTTGATGCAACGTTTAATACAATTTGTCCTTTAGATCTGATGGCTGCAGACAATGTCTTCCATAAGAATGTCTTACCAGTACCTCCATAACCATAAACAAAGAATAAGCCTCCCATGTTTTCATTAACGGCTTGTGTTATCTCATCAAACACTAACCATTGTCCACTTGTTAAAGTAGTTAGATGATTATTAAATTCTGCGCCAACAACACTTACATCATATGATAGTTCATCTGTTATTAAACGATTGTTTCCTACGGTTGTGGAATGAATATCAGGATAAGGCATAGAAGGAAACCTACGTAGGGTAGAGTTATTCCGAAGTAAGTAATCCTCTATTTCCAGCAACGTTAGATTCTTTAGTTGGTCATCAGGAAGTGATAAGCCTAATATATTAATGAAAATATAACTAAATTAGTTCGCATAGTATAAATAATGAAATTAGTTAAAGAAAATTGTATTTTCATTAATGTGAAGTTATAAATATGATTAAAATGCGTATAAAATAATGTTAAGTTTAAATTGCCATACCTTCAATTCCTGTTTCCTTCTCACGTCTGTGTAAAATGCCATCTGCGAGGTATTCCCATGTATTTTCCCATACGTGTTCAGGCCTAGATAAAGTATTAGAGGATAACATGGTAGCAAATAGATTGCGAAGATAGTATCCTGAACCTATATAGTAAGCCTCCTTAATAGCTTCGATATATTCTTTGTCGTCATCTAAAAGTCCAAGAGCGTAGCATGCATCTCTAAATGTAGGGAACACTTCTCCGTTAACGGTTCTGATTTCTTCAAATGATTTAGGACCTCTTACCTTATTAAGAAGGATTCTTAAAAAATAAGCCTCGCCCGTAGATGGATTAACACAATGAATACGACCGATGGTTGTTCCTATTTGTCGTTTTGTCCATGTTCTATCTTTAGATTTCCAAACGAATTTAGTTGGTAATTCAACATAAGTAAGTGTACGTGCTAGCTCATTGTTTTTGTTAACTTCCATCCAGGATAAAAACATTGTAGAAGAAACTGATGGTTTGTTAAGGACGTTTTCAAGTTCATCATAAGGACCGTATATAACATTTTGCTGATCAGGTAGATGAAAAGGAAGCCTCATTACTGAAGGATACCTATAATGAACATCATATGCATAAATGCGCCATGAAGCTTCACATGCCGAGAGATATCTACAATCATAATGCAGTTTGATTTCGTCTTTCCCATTTTGTTGCTGACCTTCTTCATCATTTTGTACAACAAATTATGCCATATCTGGACCTTTGTTAATGTATTTGAATAAATATTTTATCGAAGCAGCCTGGTTACACCATTCGACATTAATGTGTGCCTGATAACGTCTCAAAAGTGTTTTGTTATATGGTACTACACTTCTGTTGTCTAGCTGAACATCAGATTTCTCAACAAAGAACCCTGAATTTGATCGTTTATACACGGGATAACCTTTCGAATCTAATGTAGTTTGATCACAGAATTTCTTAGGGAATTTCTTAGAACACTTACCTTGAACCATACATGGACAACTGAGATTTGCAAGACCACAAGGTCCATGAAGCATGTAGTCACTCACAAGCGTATACAAATCTGGATCTACATTCTTATCAGGTATTTCAGCAGAAATAAACTTATCAACATGCTCAACTGAAGGAAGCTTATTTTCATCGTTTAAGAACAAACATATATGAGCGTGAGGTAGGCCTCTTTTTTGAAACTCTATTGTATAAATCACTGCAAGACAATCATGAACATGCACAAACAACAAACCAAGTTATAACAATAAATAATTTTTATACTTTTTTAGATATTTTAAAGTTTTTTTAGTTTTCATTATTAACTTATATCTAGGTTCATTTTTCTTACATAAATAACTTATCTATACAAAATAAAGTGTGTTACGTATAAATCATATTGCAATAAAAAATGGGATATGTTCTCCAAGTAATCTCATGACATTTTCTATAAATAATTAAACAGTTTAATAAACTACTGATAATTAATGTGACAAAATCGAGAACATTAGTATTAAGTCACAAGTATCATTTAAAATATTAAGAAACCCTATATATACTAATTAATACATAAAGCATCCTTAACCAGTTTCATAAAAAGCACATTATATCGTATAATCATATAGTAATTACTTCAAAATTTAAAGAAGAAAAAGCTTTTTTACATGTCAACCTAACTAACCTTACAAAAAAACTACACTTTGGTTAGTTATTCACGTCGATTTTGCTAACATTTTATGATAATTTTGACAAAAAAATAAATAAATAAACTTGAAAACTAATCTTTAAATAACATAATATGATGGTGTAATAGCTGACACACACCTTCACGAGAAGTTCAGTGATTATTACCTGCCGAAGTCTTTCCGAATAATGATTTTTCGCGTAAGTCTTTTATGATTGAGTCCAGCTTAATTTTGAACAGTCGGCATAAAATGTCTGGTCTATCTTTAGGATTAATGTTCTTGTCCTTTAGAAATCTTTTAATCTCTGGCCATTTAGGATTACATGTGATTGTAATGAAAAAATCAGGATAACCAAACCATTTACAAATAGCCATTGCGTCATAATAGTTTTCCCTCATGTAACGTGAACCACCAGTAAATGAAGACGACAGTATTACACGTGTTCCAACATTTGACATGTCTTCATTTCCATTTTGATGGAGTTGATTAAGTTTTTCATATGACTCAGACCTCAGATTTTGTTGATGGAAGCGTATGTAAAATAGACGTTCACTTTCAATCATTGTGTAGATGTCAACTAAGAACTGTTGCAAAAGTCGTCTGGCATTTAAAATCAGAGAAAACTGATTGACCCTATCTTGAACACGATATGCAAAATATTCCCTCATTGTACATTTAGATTCTTCTTTTTTATGATGTTCCTTCTCTGTGAAGAATATCAATCCGATAACCGTCTTCTCCAAAAGGAAATAGTAGTGGATATTGAAGTGCGATATAGGAGGGATGAAGTTCACTTATACGCTATAAACCATCTTTTTTTTAATCAACAATAACATCTCGGTTGTCAAGTGCATCTTCAATATCGCCAACTATAAGCGCAGCAACTTCAGAAGATGTTGGTAAGTTGTATGTTCGTCCATCTTTAGTCCGCTAAGCTTTAAGGCGTAGTTTTAGGTCAACATGAGGATTATCAAAAAAACGATCTCTTACACGCCTATAAGTTTTGACCAGTTGATTATTTGAATCTAACATCACCTTTAAGTATTCTATGATTTCTGTGTCAAGGGAATCTGAAGATGCTGAAGTTGCTTTCTTTGAGTTGCTGTAAAGAATTAATTTAAAATTTTTAATTAGTTAAACTAAATGTTGGAAGAACATAAAATTAATTATTATAAGTAAGAAGCAAATATTAATGAGGTTTTGAGGAATACCTAAATATGTTCTTTCTATTATATACTTCGTTATCTGTGTCATATATATAGAGCTGTGAGAATTTTGGTTGGGCACCGTGTTTAGGGAGAAGACTTCCCAATGTATGATAATTTTCACCACTAATTCTGTATATGAAGGGAGCATTTCCTCTATTAATCTTTGTATCAACTTTGCCACCCATTGAAGTGAAGGAAAACATGGAGTTGAAATGGCGAATATTTTGTAAGAAATATTTGCTCTTTGCGTCTAAACTCTTAAAAAGATTCTGATAATCTTGACTTGTTTCTTTAAATTCTGGAAGATGTACCTTCCCATAACCACAACAAAGCATGTAACTTGTTTTTCCAGAGAAATCCCTTCCTTTCCCTGCCTCAGACTCCCACAATTTGGCATTACATACTTCACATACAACTAACTGATCACCATGATCCAAATAATCTGTTAAATTGTATTAAAAATTAATGAAACAAATTCAAAAATATAATTAAAATAAGTAAAGTGTAATAATTGAATTTAGATTAATTGGTGTAGTAGATATTTACATTTAGATACTCCTTTATATGGATCTTGCACAATTTGTTCCGTAGTAAATGGTGTTGCTGATGGTGTATTTTGTAGATCATGCGTTAGTGATGTTGAATTTGATGATGATATGTTGTTTGGATTTGTCGTTTTACGTATCATATTCGATCTACGATTATCCAACAGTAGCTTTCGGAGTTTACGCCTCTCTTTAAATTGACGCCTCTCTTCGGTGTTGGTATTAGCATTATCGAGTCTACAAACTGGGAAAAAAATTGTTTGAAAAGTGAAAGTTAGGAAACAAATTAATAAATACATATTTAGATAATGAAAGACTTACAATGTGATGTTTCGGCGTCCGTATGTTTTGAAGAAGAACAATGTATTTCCGCGTTTGATCTTTTTGACATTTCCTTGTTTAATCGTATAGACCCACTCTTCGTCTGATGGCCGTTTCGACTCTATAACCACATCATAAATTCAGTTAAAAAATCAAGTGTTTGATTCGACTTTTCTCACCACATCATATTAGACGATGACGTTAAATTGATTCACGATCTTAATCGATTAAGTAAATTATGCTTTCTTCGTTACAATGTCATCTTCACATTGCACACAAACATTTTTTACTTCATACAGGACAGCTGTAATTTAAATTTGGATAGTTTTACTCTTATATGATTATAAATAAATAAAATAAATCGAATATCATATTCTTACGGTTTTAGATGCATCCAAAGCAGCTCCAGAGTCGGTTGCAATCAACAATTCTCCAAGGTCCAGAAAGGCCTGCACCTCATTCGAAACAAATGAGAAAGTGCAAGTGTGAAGTAACATATTCTCAGAATCATGTGCTATTATATACATAAAGGTTCATAAAAATTATAACGGTATGTAAATAGTAATAAATGATGTGAGTTATTTAAAAATTAATAAGTGTAAAACCTTTTTGGTCAATTTGGCATAGTCATGCATGAAATATATATAAAACTCTTTATATATAAAAAAAGATGGTGACAGAAAAATAATGAATCGGATGTGGTGGCAAGAAAAGGCTTGAAAACAACAACAATCAACTGTTACGCATCTTTTAACGAATTTCTTTAATTATGTTAAAAGCTATAAAGAAGACATGCAAAGTAATTTAAATATGAAATAGAAAGGACTAAATCTAAAATATAAAAGAGAATCACAAAACCTTAATGTAGAAGGAAGGTAGCCAAAATACTAATACTGTTGCTATTCTTGATGATGCTCGTTGAAGGTGCTCTTATGTCAAGAGATGATATAAGAGTTATATAGTGGAGATTAGGTTAGTAAGTGGATTAGATTGCCTTAAAGATTAAGGATAATGACTCAATAACACTAATATAAACTCATATTATGAAGGTGTTATTTATATAATAATAATATGTATAAGGTTAATTGAGTATTGATTATCAACATTTATACTTAAAATTTTAAATTATTTAACTTAATAAGTAATCTTCAAAACCTATCATTCTCTCGTTGAAGTGTTTTTATGTCAAAAGTAATATGGTTATTGTTTCCGTCTTCCAGCTGTATGCTCAAATTTTATAATATTTTATTTATTTCAAATTTAATCTGTCATATATTTCAAATTTGCCTAACGTCCACATAGGCATGGTAGTAGGGGTTGTTCATCGAATCGAATATCGAATTATTCGAATCGAATTATTCGAATATTTTTAATTTTTCCTTGAATTCGAATTCGATTCGTATTCGATTAAAATTTACCAAATTCGATTCGAATTCGTATTCGAATAAAAAACCCAATTCGTATTCGATTAAAAATTCGAATCGAATTCGAATAAATTCGATTTGATTAAGTTTCTTTTAAAACATATAAAAGCTATTAAAATGAAACATAAATTTTAAAGCAGCCATAAAGCACGATATCACATTAAAAATTTCCAAATAAAGTATCATAATTCATAAGTCTAACATTCAAAACGAGAATTCGGAAATAACCACTACAAGTTAATATTTTTAGGGTTAGAAATCTATTGATAGATTTGCTACTTAGGTTTTAGTTATGGGCAATGTAGTGAGTTTGGTAATGGGTAATTTTAATACTTGGAATAAATTTTGAAAATAATTTATAGTATAGCCCAATAAAAGTTATATATGTATTATATATAAAAATAATAAATAAAACGTATAATTTTTATTCGAATTTCGAATCGAATCGAATTTGAAATTATAAATTCGTATTCGATTTACTTGACTCGAATTGAATTGAATTCGAATTCTTATAATCGAAACGAATTCTTGATAATCGAATCGAATTTAATCGAATTTCGAATTTTTCGAATTTGAAACGAATTCTGTAGGACTTTGTGAGGACATGTGGAAGGATAGGAAGTTGTACTATCATTGTACTTGGTGACGTGTCGTTGTTGATATCTCTTAGCTGTCACAATTTGCCAACTAATATTACCTATTATCTCACTCTTTGTGTTCATATTATATTCTTCAAAAGAAACCACGAATATGCAACCATTCAATTTGTTAACATGATTATCAATTATTTATTGACAAATTGGATTTATATAATCACAACTCACTGTTATTGGTCAATAATAATCCCAACTCATTTAATCACCAATAATAATCCGAACTATTCACTTTTGTTTGTAAAATACTCCCAGTTAAAAAAACACTAACTAGGTTAAAAAAATTGCTGATGTGGCTTGCCACGTCACCTGTCACGTCAGTTGCCACGTCATCGAAAAATGCCACATAGACTGCCACATCAGCTGCCACGTCATCAAAAATGCCACGTAGACTGCCACATCAGCTGCCACGTCATCAAAAAATGTCACGTAGACTGCCACATCAGCAATTTTTTAACCTAGTTAGTGGTTTTTTAACTATTAGTATTTTACAAACAAAAGTGAATAGTTCGGATTATTATTGGTGATTAAATGAGTTGGGATTATTATTGGCCAATAACAGTGAGTTGGGATTATTTAAATCCAATTTGCCCTATTTATTTATTATATTAATGTCAACAATCCATATATTTACCATCAATAAATAATATGTACCGAATAGGATATGATAAGTCAAAACTAACCAAATATTTTAAATAGGGACAAAAATATCCTTCAAAATAATACATAGTCAACATACCATAAAAAAGAACCAACATCAAATTCCCTAGTTTTGGTTGTAAATAAAACCATAAGAACCTTTGGAAAAAAAAGTGTTATTGTTTTGAAGTTGAAAGTAGGCAGACTACTTTTCAATTTTGGGAATCAAGAGTTTGTCTTTTGATTGAGCCTTGACATCATCTTCTGGTTGACTTTTTCGACTTTTTGTTGGAGTAAATGAAGACGAATTTTGTAGATCATAACAATCTTCCAAGGTGCGTTTCAGATCAACATTACTCTTCATAATCTCGTTATTGTTGGGCAGCGATGTTGCATCACTTTGTGACGACGAAGCAGTTGGGGGGAGATTCATTGAGCTATTTTTTTCAACCTGTCACGTTTAACTATTGGTTAGCACTATGTAAATTATATGAATTTGCTGGATTATATGTTCAGAAGATACACAGTTAATCATTTTTTACTCTATCTAATCCAATTAGCAGTTTTGTAAAAATTAATGGTAAGCTAAATGATTAAATGTTATTCTATCAAAATTTAAAGCATTGGCTATTGGGGAGGACAGTTTAGGTGGCAAAACACAAGCAACAAACCAGCGTTGACGGCAGAAATCAAAGTCCACCAACAACTACATGAAAGACTTAGACTCTATTGTTTAGGGATCACTCCAAATCAGCTGACATTTCAGGATAAATAGTTTTGAAATACGTTTAACTATTGGTTATAACAATTTTAAGAGGCATGAAAGTAAATTTTAACTACATACCGGAACATCAAACTTCTTTTCAAGTGTTGAAATTATAGCTGGATCATCCACTAACTTGTAGATAGAAAATCCATCAACCTTCTTGTCCACATTATACGTTCCAACACGAATTTTAAATGCATACTTTTTGTCGACAAAGGAATCGAATTCAACAGGTGTAACTTTATCACCACCAGAAGACTGCTAGAATTTGAGACATTACAAACATTCAAGCAATATTAAAAGATTGGAATAGTATTTGAAAAACAATAGCATTGACCAGGTATAAAGAAAATCAAATTACCTTTACATATTTGTCAACCATTTGTTTGGCGGTTAAACCCAAAAGTTTTACTGTGTCACGGTCAAATAGAGTTAGATTTACGGTTCCTGTAGAATCCTCTACTCGTAGTGAAAGTTTGTACCTGAAAACCCAAACAAAATTATTTTTTCAAAATCATTACAATAGCAAGTAAATGTATATGTTAATGTAGTTGAATAGTATGATATATATGATAATAGTATATGTTGATTAAATACATGTAAACCGCCGGTACGACATCTCTTTTGCAATCCTTATTAGTACATATTAAAACTTCTTTCATATCAACATCATCACTTCCATATATCAAACTTGGGGAAGCCTTGCGATTACAACTTTCACAACCTAGATAATACCAATCGTTGTCTTTGTTTACAACTGTAACTGTACCAACAACAATAACATGCATAACCTGCAAAAACGTATGTAAATATGTAAGGTTTAATGTTTAATTAGGATGAGTCATAAATTATAGATTGAACAAACCTTGGTAATTTCACTAATCCGACCAATAGTGCTGAAAAAATTATTCTGCAGGAACTCTGCTTCGTTAGATGTTACCCTGGACTGGCCAATAGGACGATTAACCGATGGTGTTGCAGCAGAGTTTTTTGCAATGTAACTGTTAAAGATGTAAAAGATTGTGTAATCAACAATACTTACATTATGGAAATATATCTATTATCACAAAGCATGTGGATTTTACCTTCTTCTAAAATTACTAATCTTTTCATTGCGTTCATTGATGAACAACTTAGTGATATTGAAAGCGTTTGAGACATTGATGTTGCCTAAGTCGAAACATATAGTAAGTCAGTATAATAACTAAATATAAAAAGTTAAATCTACAAAAATTTGACAAACCTTTGTAGTCAGTGATGCTACCAAATTGTACGATAAGTACAACATGTACTTCTGCCTTATTTTTTGAGATGTACTCTTGCATCTGATCGCAATACTCCTCCCACAATGTCAACGTTAAGGCAATACCCCTGAATTTGTTATTAATTTAATGAATAAGAAGCAATAAAGTATGAAAAAGTTAATAGAAAAACGATATTTAAAAGAAAAACAAACTCCAAATCTCTCAAAATTAAGTCCATCTTGTAGGACGTTTTTCCATGTCGTGTTGTTGTATCCTCCCTTGGAAACCATTTCTCGACATAACCAATAAAGTCTACAATGAAAGGAAAAAAGCTTATAATAATAAAACTTGATTATAACGGGTATATTATTAGTTTGCTTAGTTTAGGAAACGAACCGATTCGAATTTTTGATGAAACTCCACCATCTTTAATAGCCTTAAATGATGACAACTCAAAACCATATGTTGGGCCTATGAAGTTGTTGCACTTTCTAATAGTTGTTTCAAAATTTAAGGTCAGCACATATTTGGTGTCAAAATGTTTAAACATTGGATTACTTTCATCAACTCGGGGTTTAAAAACTGTATAACATTCATTTTCTTCTAACATTTTTTCATGTCTTTTAAAGTTATTACTCCATACAGTGGCTTGCACTTTGGTCCCCTGACATTATAATGAAAAATAATGTATATTAAAAAAAACTTGAAAAATCCTTAAGTAAATACGTATAAACTAATTAAAGTTGTTAAAGATGTACCTTTTCATCCATGAGCACCATCTCAATAGCCCATATCTCACCAACCTTTTTGGGATTTGGTTTTCTCCAAAGCCTAAGTACTTTTACCTTTATCGTAAAAGCTGTTGTTTTGCCATCAATATCATTCAAATAGATTAGACTTCTCCCTTCCATCTCTGATTGTTTAGAATGAGCTCTGATTGTTTAGAATGATTAAGTCTACTATTTATAAGGTAAAGATGTATAAACAGATAATGTTTTTTTTTGGGTTATCATGAATTTTTAAAACTGATTTTATAATAACTTTAGATAAAACTGATTTTATCTAGAATTTTATAAAAACTGATTTTATAATATTTTTTTTAGATAAAATTGATTTTATCTAGAATTTTTAAATTAAAAACTGATTTATCTAGAATTTCATAAAACTGATTTTATAATAAATTTAGATAAATTGATTTTATCTAGAATTTATAACAACTTTAGATAAAACTAATTTTATCTAGAATTTTTAAATTTAAAACACTTTGATATCTAACTGAAAACCATCCCCAAGCATCTGAAGCAAAAACATCGACTTTCAATCCGTTTGACCTGCTTTTAAGTAAATTTTCTTTTAATTTTACTCGTTTGACGCATTAGAGATTAAAGACAACCCGAGTTGCTTTATTCACAAGTAAATGGATCAAAATTTCAACCTGTAAATATAAAATAGTAGAAACCACAATGCCATTTACTAACCGTAATTTCTGGTGTTCTTGTTTCAAGCCATCAAGTTCAATCTGCAGATCGGGTAATCAGACTTCTCAATAACTGTTCGATGATATGCTTGAAAGAAAAAAAGGGTCAAACAACATCAAAATCGAAACTTACTATAATGCTTGCAAGAGTAAAACGGTCAAACAACGTCAAAATCGAAACTTACTTAATGGGGTCACCGGAAATTGACTTAAGATGTTCAATTTGTTCAGTTTTGATGGATTCAAACATCTGGATTCGTTTAGGGATGACTGATTGAAGTCATATTATCATCAAATCCACATCAGCGAATTGGCTGGGATGTTGTTCATCCGGCTGCGAAGGTATAAGATCTGATTCGTTTTGTTCAGATTTACAGATACGCCACACAGCCAACGCAACCACTCGCCGCCATAGTTCAGGCCATTACCATCGTACACCACCACATCTGCCGCCGTGGACCAGTTGGGTGTCGCCACTGCCATTGAACCGGTTGTTTTTTCTTCACCCAAACGAACCGGAACTATATGATTGAGGATTTTGGAATTAGGGTTTGTAGATAGAAGTTGAGAAGGGAGAGAGGGATATGAATAATAAGGGTGTAAGGGGCACTCCTCTAAGGGGGGAGTGACCTCTCTTACACACCCAATCAGCACGCGCCACGTCAACTCCCCCCTTAACTCCCCCCACACCCTCAATTTGATGGCGGCACTCCTCTCTTGGGGGACTTGTTTTTTTATTTTTTTTAATTAAGTTGAAAAAATCAAAAAGAAAAAAAAGGAAAATACTTGATTGGTTGAATCAATGGTGGGCCACCCTCTCCCTCTCTCCCTTCATGCGGTGAACACCCACCGCTCCCCACTCCTCGCTTACGCTCCCCGAGGGGTCGGCGGCGGTGTTCCCGCTCGGGGACTCGCCTCACCGAACCCCTCCCCGCAATGCGCCCCGTTCACCCTAAAACGTACAGGATACTAAAAAGATATCCAACATCCAACATTAACAATATAATTAAATAATTAAATAAATAACATTAAATAATAATAATAAAGATAAAAGAAAATGATTATATATTAATTAGTTTGATATAACGTTCGAAATTATGATTGTTATTTAATTTATTTAATTTAATTTAACATAGATAAAAAGAAAATAGGTGAGAAAGCATGAGGAAGTGACATGTGTCCCAAATCAGGTGTCTTTTATTATAGAGTATAGATTTGTCTTTAAATATCCCTATTTAGGGCACTTAAGTCACAACTAGCCATAAACCTATTTCACAGAACCATAAATAAATAAATAAATAATAATAATAGGTAAATTAATATTAGATTCATTATTCACCTTAATAAATAATTCTAGGGTGCTTGCCAATGATGGCCAGCTCGTCTGGCTTGAGGTGTGAGGGTTTTCCCCACAGACCCGGGTTCGATCCCGGGCTGTGGCGGTTTCCCGCACGGGTTTGTGGGATCGATGATCCAGCTTGGGACGCCCGGTCTTTACAACCGGCCAGGTGTGTGATTCGATCCCGGGTCTCCGCGGTTGTCGCTTGTGTCGTTTGCCGGTTGATCTAGAACTTTCAAAAAAAATTCTAGGGTGCCCATTGTGCCCATTGTGCGAAACAGAAGATCATCAACCTCTCGTTCGCTGATGACCTCTTCATCTTTGTTCATGGTGATATTGTTTCTGTTCGGAAAATCAAGGAAGTGTTACAAAGATTTACTGTTGTTTCAGGTTTGGTTCCTAGTCCGTCAAAGAGCTCTGTTTTCTTTGGGAATGTTCCTCTTCAGGTTAGACATGAGATTCTTCAAATCATGTCGTTTCAAGAGGGGAGTTGGCCTGTTCGCTACTTGGGGGTTCCCCTTATTTCGTCCAGGTTGAAGTCGAGTGATTGCAAGATCTTAGTGGAACGCATGGATAAGAAAATCGACAACTGGATGACTAAATCCCTCTCGTTTGCTGGCCGCCTCCAGTTAATTAACTCTGTTCTTTCATCTATGCATATATACTGGGCAGCTTATTTATTATCCATGCGCATGTTATAAAGGAGCTAGAGAAAAGAATGAGGCGTTTCTTATGGAATGCGGGTCCTCAAACTAAAGTCCATGCTAAAGTGGCATGGAAAGAGGTTTGTTTGCCTAAGGAAGAAGGGGGGCTGGGCTTAAAAAATATTACTGATGTTAATAAGGCTCTCATGACAAATCACATTTGGAGTATTGTTAGTAACAGGCGCTCGTTATGGGTTCAATGGATTAAAACTCACAAGTTAAAAGGTAGAAGCTTATGGGATATTCCTAGCCGGGGAAGCATAAGTTGGGGTTGGCGGAAAATCATGTCCATTCGTAGTCTTGTTCGGCCATTTATATGGAAAAAGATTCGAAGTGGAGCTCAAACAAACGCATGGAGCGACAACTGGTGTCAATTTAGCCCTTTAAACGCGTTTATTTCTCCTCGGGTTATTGCTAATGCTGGTTTTAATCTTCAATCCTCTGTTAATTCGCTGGTTGATGATCATGGCCAATGGAGGTGGCCGCAAGCTTGGCTTGATCTTTTCCCGGTATTAATCAATATTGAAACTCCCGATTTGACGCAACAAATGGAAGACAACCTGATATGGAAAGATTTGGAGGGTAATCCGCGGCAATTTGGTTCGAAAGAAGTGTGGAATAATATACGTAATCGTAAACCTATAGTTAATTGGGCAAATCTGATTTGGTTCGTTCAATGCATTCCTCGACATTCATTCCACATGTGGCTCGTCATAATGAATAAGTTAAGTACCCAGGACCGATTACGGGCATGGGAGGTGGGAAGTGAAACAAATCTTCGGTTGATGTGTTGTCCGCTATGTAAGTTTGATCGGGACTCAAGGGACCATTTGTTTTTCCAATGCTCCTTTGCGTCTCAAGTGTGGAACAATGTGAAATTTATGGTTGATATGAGTAATGTCAACGACTCATGGGAGTCCGTTATGGACTGGATGATTCTTCATGCTAACACTAGGAAGATCGATCACATTATTTGCAAGATGGTAGTTGCTGCTTCGACATATTTCATATGGCAAGAAAGAAATGCTCGTCTTTTTACGCCCAATCAAAGTAGTGTTTCTATGGTGACGGAAAGAATTCTTAATGCTATCAGGTTACGCGTGATGGGGTTCAAGTCTGATGGGGATGAAAACTATACAAGGATGATGAGGAAGTGGAAGATTCCTATGCTTGAAGATGACACTGGCCCGGGCTAGCTCCTGAGAGGATTCGGTCTATTTGTGTAGTCTTGGTTGTGTCTGTTTCTTGGTTGTCTTAGTCTTGGTATGCCAAGTCTAGCATTGTGTATCCTATCTGATGCACATGTAATTCTTTGATTATTTATAAAATTCACCGGGGTAACCCTTTACCAAAAAAAAAAAAAAAAATTCTAAATAAACATCTTCTCTCTCAAAAGAAATTGATATAATTGGGTTAATAAATTATACTATACCATATAGAAATAATAACATAAGAATTACTTTATCTCTTGAATATACTGATTTTAGAAAATTAGAGATTAAAATTATCTCCGCCTCGACATACGATAAAGGGTTATTATATTTTTTTAATATGTTTGTGTTTAATATGAATATCCTTTAAAAATCAAAAGCCTATTAATCGTTACTTTATTTTTATCTAGAGTAAATTGCTAGAATCGTCCCTGACGTTTGTTCACATTTGCTAGATCCATCCAAAAAAAGTTTTTTTCTCGTAGAAACCACTGAGATTTCAAAAAAGTTGCTAAATTCATCCAAAATGACTAATACCCTAAGAATACTAAGTTTAAAGAGGGGCAATTTAGTCATTCTCTTAATTTATTTAATTTACCCTTTTTTTAACAGGTTATTACATGTTTAATTTATTTCATGGATCGTCTTTACAACCACAGCTTAAGCTTCCTGGTGATTCCTCCCCAATTGTTGATCCTCATCTTTCACCGGATGGTACATGCTTGCTTATGTAAGAAATCATGAACTAAATACACTAGATCTGTTGTACAAGTCCAAACGATTGACTTCTGGTGCCAATGGGACCACCAAGGTTAGTTATACACATGACAGCATGAACACAAATGTGTTATTAGTATGATTCCATTTTAACAATGCCTTTGTACCACTGTATGATAATGATGGCAAGGATGAGATTACCATAGGGGATTATAACTTCATTACCATCACTAAAGGGAAAAAACAAAACGCATTATATGGTATAAAGGCATTGTTAAAATGGTATCATACTAATAACACATCTGTGTTCATGCTGTCATGTGTATAACTAACCTTGGTGTATGATAATGATGGTAAGGAAGAGATTACCATAGGGGATTATAACTTCATTACCATCATTAACAGCTAATAAGGGAAAAAACAAAACGCATTATATGGTATAAAGGCATTGTTAAAATGGAATCATACTAATAACACATTTGTGTTCATGTTGTCATGTGTATAACTAACCTTGGTGGTCCCATTGGCACCAGAAGTCAATATTTGGACTTGTACAACAGATCTAGTGCATTTAGTTCATGATTTCTTACATAAGCAAGCATGTACCATCTGGTGAAGGATGAGGATCAACAATTGGGGAGGAATCACCAGAAAGCTTAAGCTGTGGTTGTAAAGAACGATCCATGAAATAAATTAACATGTAATAACCTGTTAAAAAAAGGGTAAATTAAATAAATTAAGAGAATGACTAAATTACCCCTCTTTAAACTTAGTATTCTTAGGGTATTAGTCATTTTGGATGGATTTAGCAACTTTTTTGAAAACTCAGTGGTTCCTACGAAAAAAAAAACTTTTTTTGGATGGATCTAGCAAATGTGAACCACACCACCACCACCACCACCATTATTATTATGCATTAATTATTTATGCATTATTATAATAACTTTATTTGTTAATATAACACCTCATTAAGATTAACCGCATATACTTCAAAAACCAAATAATTTAAACTATTAATTATTTAAAAATGGTAAAGTTACAAAAAAATCAAATCTAATTGAACTTTTAATATAGGATTATGGTTACGTGTGATTCTCTCCTTCAACATTGGTTTTTACAGATGACCAACTATTGCGTCATCTATGGTAAAAAAAAATCACTTATATAAATTTATGAAGACATTATAAAATTAAATAATTTGTAATTTTAAAACCTTAAACCCGTATAGTACATGAGTCTAATAATCTAATAGGAATATGAAACCATTGATGTGACTTATGCAATCAAGCACGCTTTACACTAATACAAAATGACAAATTTAAACTAGCATACAAATACAACCTAGTGTTATGGGTATTAACAAGGAGACTGAATGAGGTAATTTTGAAAAAAAACTAAAGATATGGCGGTACTGCGGTAGTAATATTTTAAATAAATAAAATATCTTACGTAAGTTAAAGATGATAAATATCATACAAAATTGCTTAAATTAAACCACCCATAATCATGAAAATGTTAAAGTTTTTTCTTTGAAATTTAAAGAAAAATATAATAATTTTGAAATAAATTTACACAGAAGAAGAGGCCAATATATAATGGATAATTATTGCTAAATCATTAAATAAATAAGTTAAACCTGATAATTTAAACAACTTGAATTATAAATAATTTGAAATGAAACACTAACATGAATAATATGCTAGTACTTATAAATGTTAAACATCAGCTTGAGCATAGATTTAATTAACGATTTTCACTTTAATATAATGTTTTTTTTCCTTTTGTGTTTTTGTGACAAGAATATTAAAGTTTAAACAATTTTTTTTAATGACCACAAAATTTTTATACTCCGAAGTTTAACGAGTTTATTTCTTTGGTTTTTTCTTTCGCTTATTATAAAGAGTGTCATTACCGTAATGAACCAAACCGATATCGATCGAAATTGAATTCCCGCCAAATCGCACAGGGGATTTCAGTAATTGTTACTTCAAATTATATATTTGTTGTTAATAACTAAAGCAAATCAAATATGTCCGGTTAGTTTAGCCCACTGATCAAATATAAACTGAAGATGCTATATAAATATTCTCTACAATAATTAGAAATAACTTAATTATTATTGATAGTCAATTAAAATATAAGTTAAGGATTATATAAAATTTGATTTAAATACTTATTTAATTACTTAACAGTTTATAATTTAAATATTTTAATGAGAAAAAGAAAACAAAGACAAAATCCATGTAATCTTTAAAAAATAAAGTTTAATAACAATTATTTATATTTATATATTATTAGATTTATCAATAAGTAATAATATTAGAGATTAATCTACTATATTAATATAGTATTAATTCATATATAAATATAAATAAATAAATTAAGTAAGAGAATGCCACATGTCATTATATAAATAAATTAAATTAGAAAATGTCACATGGCATTAGATATATCTTTTATTAGCATTAGATTTGTCTGAAGGGAAGGATTGCCAAGCTAGCCAAGTAATAGAGTAAATTGTCAAAATCGTCCTTGAGATTTGGGCATGTTTGTCATTTTCATCCCAAACAACTTTTTTGTACAATATAGTCCTTCACTTTTGTGATTTTTTGCCATTTTCATCCAAACATCTAATTTGCTTTATTTTTTTTATCAAACATTTGGATGAAAATGACAAAAAAATCTTAAATCTTAGGGACGATTTTGGCAAAAAAAAAGTCAGACGTTTAGATGAAAATGGCAAAAAGTCTCAAAAATGAAGGATTATATGGTACAAAAAAAGTTAATTGGATGAAAGTGGTAAACATACCCAAACCTCAGGGACGATTTTGGCAATTTACTCCAAAGTATATCTATTATAAGAGGATAATAGTAATTCAAGGTAACAATTTCAGGGGAAGGATCCACTAAAAAGTGGATTTTGGCTAAGTAGCCTAAGAAGGATTGTGATGATGACATGTGGCACTCCTAATAAATAGGAATGAAGGGCATTTTGGTCCTTATAAATAGGAGTGAAAATGACATGTGACACCCCTTTTGTTTTTTTAAAATACAACAAAAAAAATCTAGCACAAAAAAATCTAGCACAAAAAATCTAGTACAAAAAATGTAGTACAAAAAATATAGCACAAAAAATGTAGCACAAAAAATGTAGTACAAAAAAATATAGCACAAAAAATCTATTACAAAATAATATAGCACGAAAAAATTTAGCAAAAAAATGTAGTACAAAAAAATTAAGCACAAAAAATTGAGAAAAAAAAAATTTAAGACAAAAATTTAGCACAAAATATAGTACAAAAATCCAGCACAAAAAAATGTTATACAACATAGAAATACAACACATTTTAGTGGGTTTTTTTAATCTTTATATTTTATATAGCAATATGGTATTCAAATTAAAGATAAAAAGACGCTCGATTTTATGGTGAAATTTTTATGAAAAAATAATGTCGTATAAAAAAGTTATAAACATTTAAAAAATGAGGGTGAAATATGCATGTACCTTGCATGTGGAGAGAGAAAGTCCATAAATAGGATTTTCCTAAGATACCCTTGCACTCCTCCTTTCTCCTACACTTTTATCTTAACCATTGATTTGAAAAATGAATGGTTATGATTCATTCTCATCCTACTTAGGCAAAATAAACTTTTTATTTGATCTTACCCCAACAATTTCATATGTGTGTACGTATATAAGCTTACTCTAGTATCATAATCCAATATACATACATAAGTATAATGTCAAAAATAAGTATTAAAGTTTAGTTTATATAAATCCAATAATTCACACTGTAATTAAACCATAAACCCTATAGCTATATACAGGGGCGAATCTACATTGATTGCTACGGATTCACAAGAACCCACGGCGTTTCAAAATTTTAATAGAGGTTATATATAAGAAATGTAAATGAACCCATAAATATTATTGGAGATGAACCCATGTGCAAAAACAATTCACAGTTTAGTGGTTAACGCTTCTCTTAACTACACAAAGTATCCCGGGTTCGAGGCACACCCGTATTGCTTTTTGTAATTATAATGGAATTGTGATTTTGCTGCGTATTGTACTACTGTTGGGACTGATTATGCCATTTGTAGAAGCTAAGGGACCAAATTGTACATACCAGCTAACTACTCAAAGTTAACAATCTGTATGGAATTACTTCTTTTTTTCTTTCTGTCATCAGATTATTCAGATAGTTCTTTTCTTTCTTTCTGTCATATTTTTGAATTAGTATTAGTTTCCTTTTTCTTAATTTGCTAATGGAATCATTAGCTAAGTAAATTTTCAATTTATTAATTTTCTATTAGGTTAGAAATTGTGAATATGATTATATGAATACCATTAATTTGCTAATGCATAATGGAAAGATATTGTGATGAACCTTATCTGACTCGATCCGAACCGAATCGTCGAACCGACCCAAAAATTTTTATTTTCGGTTATATAAAATTATAGCATCTAAAAATAGTGAACCCATTGGAAAAAATTCCTGAATCCGCCACTGGCTATATAGACTTAATAAACAATGACGCTTACTATAAACCAATGCACATTTAGTGTTAGATTATAACACAATTAAAAACCTAAACAATTGAGATAACTTATATAGTATAGTTAAAGAAAAAGGAAAATCACCAACATTAACGTTGACTTAGGGGCCGTTTGGCAACATCTGAATGGTTAAGTGCTTAACCAGTAAGAGGTCTGAACTCTGAACCATTAAGTGCTGAATCAGTAAGAGTTCTGAACCATTAAGAGCCTATATAATACTAACCGTTCAGAGGCAAATGTCTGACCAATTCAGATTAAAGGCCTTAATCATTCAGACTCTGTATAAATCTTAACCATTCAGAGGCAAATGTCTGAACTATTCAAACATTTGCTCGTGAAACAAACAGTCTGAATCATTAAGTGCTGAAGCAGTAAAAGGTCTGAACCATTAAGAGTCTCATTAAGAGGTAAACAAACAACCCCTTACCCTAAATCAGCAAAATAAACATTCAAAGCATCTATATACATAGACTTCACATGGAGGGAGAGTCTGTGTGACCTTTTCCTTTTTTATTTTCCTGCATGATTTTTTAGGAGGCATAACTTTTTGATACGATAGTATTTTTTTTTAAATTGCACCAAATTTGGTGTAATTTTAAATAAAAAAAATATTATTGTATGAAAAAGTTATGGCTGTTTAAAAATGGTGGAAAATATAAGAGAGGGAAATGCTACACATATGCACTTCATGTGGAGGAAGCGTCTGTGTAGAGACTTCAATCTTGAACTCATGAAGCCTCTGAGAAGTCTCTATGTGTAGGCTTTTCCTCTTTTATTTATTCCCATAATTTTTATACGAGTATAACTTTTTTCATACGATAATAAATTTTTAAACAATTTCACAAAATTAAAGATCAATTTATTGTCTTTAAGTTGGTGTAATTTTTTTTTTTTAAATATTCTTGTATAAAAAAGTTAAGTTCGTTTAAAAATTGTGGCGGAAAATATATATAAAAAAAAAACTACACAGACTCTTCTCCATGTGAAGTCTTATGGTAGACGTTTTGAATGTTTATTTTGGTGATTTTAAAAATATAATCGTATGAAAAAGTTATACTCATTTAAAAATTGTGAGCGAAAATAAAAGAGGAAAAGAGTACACAGACTCTTCCTCCTTATGTAGTCTCTTTGGTAGATGACTTGAATGTTTATTTTGGTGATTTTGGTTGAGTCAACTCTATTTTGATGATTTTCCTTAAATAAAATTGTTACTTACAATATAAGAGAGATCAGCATCAGGATCAATTGTTGAAGCATCACCATTGTCGTCCTGAAAACAAGCGTCTCCAAATTAAAGCAATTTCACAATGATTTAGAGATGGGGACGGCAGAAGTAAGAAATTTGCCGTTCAAAAATAAAAACTTACCACCATTGCTTTTTACTTCTAAATAACATACTACCATTGCTTTTTATTTCTAAATTGCTTTTTACTGATTCGGAATGAAATGGAAGGGTATTTATACCAAACACCATTTATGTTGTGGTTTCAGAGATTACAGACCTCAAACATAGATGCCGAATTGCTGTCCAATTCCATAGAATCCAGACCTACAAATGAACCGTATCCCCCAAACTTTGACCCTGCAAATAAGTACAAATCCTAGAATCATCATTCTGGCAGTTTTAGTTCGGGAGTTACCAACAATCCGTTAACTTACCCAAATTTTCAGCCGATACACCTCGTTCAAAATCATTCAGAAAGTGTCCCAATGCATGTTGAAGTTTTTCATCCTAAAAAGATTGCATTAAGAGGGTTTGGGTTAGCCTATTTTGGAGCAACTTATAACTTATTGACTTATAAAAGTTAATAAGTTGTTTTTATAGTGTTTGGGTTAGCTTATATAAGTTGTTTTTGTGTGTTGAGAAGTTGTTTTTGAGAAGTTAGTATTTGTAACATATAACTTATGACTTATATAAGTTAATAGGTTGTTTTTGAGAAGGAATCCCAAACACCCCCTAAGAAGCACATGTTTTTATAGCCTGAAAGATAAAGAAATTCAGAATATAATAACCATTTATCTATTGCCAATGAACTATAGCTTAATTGATATCGGACGGGAAGCGAAGATTTGGATTTGAGGCAAAGGTCTCAAGTTCGAATCCAGCCCCAACCGGATTTTTCCGCAGTGCGCCTTTGGGCGGGGGGGTTTTCCCTAGAACTGGAGATGTTGGGCTTGGGGGCTTGGCTACCCAGAAGGCTGCCTTTTGCCATTAGGTTACCTCGAGTAGCCGGGCATGTATTCGTTGTTCGTTAAAAAAAAAACATTTATTGAGAGTTAAATGGTAAGTCAAAAATCAGTAAAGCAAACATAAGCTACTAACACAAATTATTGACCCGTATATATACTACATGAATCGGTATGTATTGACCATCACAACCTTTCGAAGAAGTTGGTTTACCGTTTTAGTAAACCGATCTCTAACTGTTTTCATTATGACCCATACTATCTATTTGATTGACTCAGTAACACTACCACTTTGACACATATACATACATAACTATAATGTCATAGACTCATAAATATGTATTAAAGTTTAGTTTATATTAATTCAATAATCCACACTGTGTTTAAACCATAACACTCCATAGCTATACAGGTTTAATGAATGAATGACACTTCACTATGACACAATGCACATTTACTGTTGGATTTTAACACAACGAAAAACCTAAACAATTGAAATAAGTTCAATAACTTATATAATAGTTGGTACAAATTGTTACTTACAAGATAAGAGAGATCAGCATCAGGGTCAATTGTTGAAGCATCATCATTGTTGTCCTGAAAACAAGCCTCTCCAAATTAAAGCGATTTAACAATGATTTAGAGATGAGAACCGGCAGGGACTCTATTGTGAGTGCTCATAGTAACGATATCTTGACCATAAGATATGTATCACGAAAATTGCCAATAACTTACTATCGTTGCCTTTTACTGATTTGGATAGAAATGGAAGGGACCATTTATGTTAGTGGTGTTCAAAAAAATCAGGATCCGAAAACCGAATAATCCGAATTTTCGGGTTCGGATATTGAATTCTAAAAATTTCGGATAATCGGATTTTCTGATATTCGATTTTTTTTAAATATATATTATATGGGCACTATATATAGTTTGAAATATAGTAAAATTAGTAAAGAAATACAAAATCATTGGATTCGGGTGTGGATTTATGAATGTTTTTTGTCTTCAATATTAGAAATTTGGATAATCGAATATAGGTTTAGTTTTAGTCTATGCATAAAACATATTTTTTGATATTTTTTTTATAAATTCTGATATCCGAATCCGTATCCAAAATTTCGGTACTATCCGAAATTTTCGGATATCCGATTTTTAGATATCTGAAAACCGGTTAATCCGATCCTGAACTCCCCTAATTTATGATCTTGAACACCTCTAATTTATGTTATGGTTTCAAGAGATTACCTCAGACATAGATGCCGAATTGCGGATTTCCATTGGACCGGGTCCTACCTCAGTTCACATTGCAAGAAACTTATGAATATAACATAGAAAAAAAAAAACCTTCCATCATATAAGGGTATACGGAGTGGGTGCGGTTTCATGCGGTAAACTTAGTTTACCAATTGAGAATACCACCGCCAACATAAGTTTACCACTCAAAGGTTTACCAATTCGGTGATGGGTTGCTGAAGCAGTGAAAGGAGGGAAAGTGAAAGGAGGGAAGGAGAGAGAGAGGGTGTGTTTGGTGGGGTCCATGTCATCTCAGCCAATCACACTTCTTTTTTTAATAGTTTATCAAAATTCATGAAGTGTCTAATCATTGACAACATTTTTAGACATATTTTACCACTTTAACATGACACACTCTCATTGGTTGATTTTGAAATTTACCACTTACTTTCAAGTGTCTAACCACTCCATACACCATAACATAACAAGAATATGTTCACCTGAATGAGATCCATCACGTCCAGCTACATCAGTGAGTGATGGCGGCCGTGCGTGGTAACTGAAACCGTCGCTGGCAGATTTAGAAATCCCTTTTTCGTATCCCATAGATGGAGCTTTTTCATTGCTATAAGAGGTTTCTGTGAGTTGATCTGAAAGCTGGAGTAGTCCCATTGCCAGCGATCCAATAGAGGTCGCTTGCTCGTTGCTGTAGTTGTTGTAAGAGGTGTCTGAAAGCTGGAGTTGTGCCATTGCCACAGATCCCACAGAGGGTGGCCCATGTTCGTTGTTATAAGAGGTGTCGGAAAGCTGGACATCTGGCCTCGCCACAACTGATGTAAATGACGGAGGTCCATCCATTTGTATAAACAAAAATCAGAATTGAGGTGAATTGAGTTATGTGGAGAAGATGCTGAATATAAGGGCAAAAATACCGAGTTTAAAACCTAAAGTAGGAGGTAAAGGAAACTTCTATCCACTTTCCCTTAATTGCTCACAATCTTTACTATCTAATAAAAGCAGGGGACACGTGTCCTCAATCTAGAGCTCTATTTCTCATTTTCCCGCCATTTTCAATCCTCTAAATCAAACCCGACTCGGGATCCATTTCTTCTATCCGGGTCCGTGTTTTTCGTTCCATATATTAACCCACAATCCGATCAGTTTCCATCTATTGTTCTTCTCTCATACGCTTCTGAGATTATTAGGGTTTTTTTTCCTTTCTTTCTCTGATTCTTTTTCTTCTTCCTTCATTCAATCCTACATCAATCTTTCTATAGATGATCCTTACCCACACCATCATTTCAATCTCCCTATCAATACAGTCAAAGATAGAATTGATCTCCATTAAAGGGTTCAGATTCATCTATAGCCCACCGAAATCACAATTTTTAACGATGAATGTTGCCGTTTAAAATCGACGTCTCCGGTTGAAGGGTCAGAACAGAATAACAAATCATTTTCATGATTCCCAAAATTGTAAGCTCCATCTCTCACTCTTCTAATTTTGTTTGTCAGTTTATCATTGCGATTTTGGATGAGATTCTAAAACTTTTTACTATTATCTATCGAAGCTCATGATTATGCAACTGTTTCCTTTGATTTGTTTCCATTGATTATTCAAGAGCTACGTTTTGGATTTGAGATCTAATATGTCAAATTTCTTATGTAATATTAGCCATTTTGAAAATTCATTATGAATTTTGGTAATTACAAAAATCCGTATCTATGGATTTGATATATATTGTATTTGGTTAGGGTTTTTTTATTAATCTGCCAGGGCATGTTCAGAATTATACAAAGGAGAATTTGACAAGAAGGATAAATTTAAATACGAAATTAGTCAATGTGAAATAATTACTTTTCTGTGTTCTCTCAAAGGAGTGAAGATTAAGCTATTAATAAATTTAGGACTCAAATATAGTTTAGACGTTTAGCTTTGTTAAAATTTTCCCAAATTTGATATAATTGATCTTTCACCATAAACGAAGAACTCGAGTACCGTGGCAATTTCTACCATAGTACAGTTTTTGTTCTGTAAGGTGTGAGATGCATGCAATTTGTTTTACTAGGGAAGTGTTTAACCTACAATGACATGCTGTCATGCTCTACTACCGGTACAATACAAACCTTTCATTTTTTATTGTGTATGTTATGTTTTATTGTTTCAAATCCGTTTTTTATTTATTTTATGTTACTGGAATACTGTAATACCATATCTTTTCATGGTGTTGATCATGTTGCTGGTAACATTTTGAGGTTCAGAGCAATGATTTTGTATGATGGAGAAAACAATAAGTCTCATATGACAAATCATAGGCAAAAAGCAAAAGGAATATGCACAGATGTTCTGTCTCTTACCTTCTTAGAGTAAAGAGCTACAATTGGATCAAACCGGTACAGCTAAAAAACCAGCAGTATATCTAATAGTCAAACTTTGTAGCCACATGTATCATCAGAAGGAGGAGAAAGTGATGTGGTTCTAATTTGTGAAACAAAACCTTGGTGGGAGCAATTTCCAAAATGTTGGGCGATAGTACTTCTTTGTTTTTTTTTTTTTTGCGTTTTTGCTATGCAATATGGACAGTGTAAGTTGTTTCTATTATATTCTTCTCTTATTTACGATTTCCACTAAACATCTCAAGGCAATATATTATGTATCTGAAGTAATATTAGTTCAATCGACGTAGGGGTCCCTTATGAACCGTATAATAATTTTATGTGCTCAAGTCTTCGTCTTTCCTTTTGTTAGAAATAATACTTACTATTAAATTTCAATGTTCCAGCAGCCGACAAGATGAACGAAGATTTCATGGACCATATTGAAGCTCTGGTAACATTAAAAGTCGGAGAAGAGAAAGAGATTGGGAATCAAGGGTCGAAGAAGAAGCTTTTGAAAGAAGGTGAAGGTTGGGATACTCCTGAGAGTGGTGATGAGGTTGAAGGTAAAGTTGTTGCGTTTGTGTGGGAGGTAGATTGTATAGTTATGGTTATGGTGTTGATGATTGTGATATGGATTTTTTTTGTTTATTTTGACAGCTCATTATACGGGAACTTTTGGTCAAGGTTAGGTTTTTTGTTGTTTTTCTGTGTTTCTTATTAATTTGTTTGATGTTGATGCTGCTGATTGATAATTTTTAATAATACCTTGATCATGAAGTGGTTAATCTATTGTCTAATTGGATAAATAATTTGCGAATTATGATATACATTTTTATTTTGGAAAACTACTAAAGAGTTATCAAGTTTTCGGTCACGGACAACCTGGTGGTTAAGTGGTGTACTCCACCACCAAACGGCTATGTGCAAGGCTGTAGTACATAGTTGTCAATAGCGAATAGCGCACGATGGTGACAAGCTACCTATACGCTACGTTGTGATAGCGATGTGATAGCGGGCGTTATTTCATATTTAGCGATAATTCCATGATGTTCATATTTGAAAAAAGGACAAAACATGTTTTAGTTTATTACATTTGAACACTAAATTGTTCATTGAGTTTAATTACCTTTTTTTTTTTATTTCGATGTCAATCTAGAATTTGTAAATGTGATTATGAAAGGTATTTATATGATATGATTGAGGCTTTATGCATCTATTTTTACGGGGTCGGATTGTAGTTTGAGCGAAAGCATTTTGAGCTACATGAGTTATCCAAATGTGCAGCAAATAGACTTCATCTAGATGTAGCAGAGCCCATTATTATTTATTTATTTTATTTTTGGTTCCAGCATATTTTTTTAAGTTCATAATTCAATCAGTTTTATGAAACTGTATTATACATGATGCAAATTAATTTCATTTTGCCCTCCATGGTTTGCTTAGGATACTACATCATATTTGGACCAAAGGTGTTATCGGGTTAACTCATGAGCTCAACAAATCTTAATGCTTCTGACCAAAGTGGTTTACTGCTAGGTTTGCCTAATCTATAATTATCATTAAGATTTATGAGCGGGCCGATATTATTTAGTCGGTCCTAACTCCTATGACAAAAATGTATAATACAGAAGGCTCTCTGTTGCTTTATTGATTCTAAAAATAGAAAATTATTTTTAAGAATGAATAACCTTTCTTATGTAAAGAACTGCCAGGTTTTAAGTATAGGCACGACTGGGTGCGGGATGTCTTGGGGGACATCCTCAAACGAGCGGGGATCTCGGTGAAGAAAGAAGCCCCCGTAAACTTTTTGACAGATCCGAGGGAAGGAAGATCTACATTGCGCCCCGCGGACGTTTTAGTTTTCGGGTGGGATGCAGGTAAACACGCTTGTGTTGATCTTACTGGGGTGTCCCCCCTTGTAGGCTTACGGGATACAGGTTTTGTCCCTGGTCAGGCGATTGCAAGGGCGGCAGCAAAGAAAATGGACAAACACGCAAAAGCCTGCGAGGATAATCAACATTCCTTTATCCCTTTTGCCTTTGATACCTTTGGCGCGCTAGCTCCAGAAGCCATCCGATTTCTTGAACGGGTCCAACGGGTTGTTCACAGCAACATTTCGTCTCCTAGAGATCGGGGTTTCGTTTTTACTAGGTTAGGTTTCGCTATTCAAAAGGGGGGTAGCGGCGCAGCTTGTTGCCCGCTTACCGGCTATCTTGGTGTAATTTGTTTGGCCTTATATATAAAGTATGAAGGATTATTTAGTCAGTCCTAACTCCTATGACAAAAATAACCTTTCCTTATTTTTACGACAACTATCTGAATAACGAAATGATTAAGAATGAATCACCATTTGTAGGTGACTATTGAAGAAGTCAGTATGTATGATTTAAAAATTGAGTAAAAATCAAACACAGATTTAAGTGTTTCCAAGCTGAATTATGTGTCATTTTGTTTGCAGAAATGTCCTTCTTGATGACCCAATTTTTGGGTGACATAAACACTCAGGTTGCATTCCAACTTATGGACGACAAGTTTTCATTTTCAGGTCTGAAGTAAACACACACCTTATAACTTTATCAAATATTCACACGATGAAACCCTTTCTTTATACATTTAATCAATTTGGGAAAATGACAGAATTATTCAGCCATACCGCTTCCAGACAGTTATCACAAATGTTTTTTGCAGTACTCTTCTTTCACGGTTCTGAATATCTTTTAGCTATCATATTTCACGGGAAATCCAACGTGACCCTTAAATCTCTGTTGATCAGCCAACAATACATCTTGGCAATGATCCTATCCATTCTTGAATATTTACTCGAGCTTTACTTTTTCCCTGAGTTAAAAGAGCACTGGTGGATAAGCAATTTCGGACTTTTAATGGTTGTCGTTGGGGAAGTAATAAGAAAGCTTGCTATTATAACAGCCGGACGCGCTTTTACTCATCTTATTCAAAGATATCATGAGGAACATTATAAATTAGTCAGTCATGTAGTTTATAGTATTGTTCGTCATCCTGGGTACACGGGTTTCTTGATTTGGTCAGTTGGTACTCAAGTTATGTTGTGTAACCCTGTTTCAACTGTTGCGTTTACGGTAGTTGTTTGGAACTTTTTTCATAGAAGAATACCGTATGAAAGTACTTCTTGAGGCAGTTTTTTGGGGAATATGAGGAGTTTGCTAAACGGGTTCCTTCTGGGATCCCATTCGTGAAGTGATAAAAGCTAAAATATATTCACCCGTGCTTTGATTAATTTGTTGCAAGCTTAATGCTCTAACCTTTCTACCATGGCTGCTTGAAGCTACGGATATGCTTGAATCATCAAGCACAATACATAATACATGATAAATAAGTTTGTAGCTATTGGATGTAGTATATAATATTGGTGTATTTGATCTTTATAGGCAATTAAGCATGTCTATTTTAGTCACTTTTGTTTTTTTTCCTGTTACACATGCTTTTATTAAGTTTTTATTAAACATGATTTTATCTTGCAATTCTAGCTTTCTTTTTCTCTGCTGCTTTTTTCATATTAGTTTGCTGGATTTAAATAGCTGTACATAAAATATTCATTTGTGTGCTTAATCTATCTTTTAATCATTTAGAAAACAGGAGTCGCTTCTTTTGTCTCCATTCTAGAGATTATCATTGATGTAGTTTAACTCGAAATTGCATAAAATTTGTAACAGTAGGGATGTTCATTTGGTATCGGTATCGAACTGATACCGTATCGGTACCGAACCGTACCGGGTGTATTTGGTACCGGTACCAATTATTCCGTTTTTTGGTACCGATACGGTACCGTTATTTATGGATAACACACCGCCTGGTACCGAACCGGTATATTCGCCCAAATTAATTATTGACTTAGGTCGTTTAGATGAGTTTTCTGAAAAAAAAAAAGATCAAAGTTGTTGACGGAAATAATTGGGTTAAGAATCTTCGTAGAGAGAATATTGATGATCAAATAAGGGTTGCCAATCGATTACTCATATTATTGATTACTTTTATTTTACTTTTTAAAGCATTTTTCAATATGTTACTAATATAATTTTTTGCATAAAATTTGTTTACAATAGGTACAGTATTGTTGGATAGCATGATATGATTCAAGTCGAACATATTTCGTTAGGTGATGATTATTTTTTCAGTTGGTAAAAAATGAATTCGAGGTTATTGGTTACGAACCTCTAGCAAGCAAAAGTATTAGAGTAATAGACTTTCATTGTATATTTCAATAATAGACTTTATGATCAGTATAAACGTAATTTTTTTCAAACAATATAAAACATATCATTTCTCAACACCGCGAAGTTCGCGGGTATTATCACTAGTTCATAATAACCACCATACCCAACTCGAAACATCTCTCCAAATCCCCCCCCCCCCCTTTTTTGCAATGTTTTAAAAAGGGGTAAATACCGGCCGGTTATACGGTATTACCGTTTTCAGATGTAAATCCGATACGAAACACCTCAGTAAATAAGTGAAACGGCATAAGGTTTGTACCGGCGGTAAAATCCGGTATACCGGTTTGAAACGTAAAATACCGGTACCGGCCCAGGGTTATTTTAGTTTGGATTGTTACATATTTTTATTATATATGTTACTTATCTTACGTAACTTTTATACATTATGATTATTCGTAACTAAAAGTTATTATTTAATATTGTATGAAACGAAAATAGTTATCCTCTAGTTGATGAGGATGACGATAATAGTGAATTTCATCTTTTATGCGATCGTGAACTTGATGTATTCAACAATCAAATGTCTTAAACATATCGTACACTTTCATTTAAAAGAGCTTTTGGAAAATTGGATGATTTCGATTATCTTTTGAATTATTTTTTTATTATGAATTTACTTTTGAATCATCTTTTAATATGAAATCATGCATTTTTTTTATTAACTTTTAAGTTGATGTTGAAATTTATGAAATTATAGAGTTAGGTAGTCAACCCGGTTGAACCGCTCGGTACAACCTGGTTCAACCAGTTGAACCATTTTTTAGCCTAATCCAGTTTGATTTAAAAACCGGTTTTTAAAACATTGCTTTTTTGATTCTTTTTTTTTTTTTGGCTTTTTACTTATATTTTGATTTTCTTGTTTTATTTAAATTGTTTCTACACCCTGCGTATTCTTTTAAAGTTTTTATCTAATCCATCATCCAAACCACTGCCCTAAAGGTGTGATGATGACCTAAAGCACTGTCTTTTTTATTTTTTTAAGTTATTTTTTTCTTAAAATCATTAAATGGGAGGGTTGTGTTTTAATCCATCCGAACCAAACCACTGTGATTTAATGAGGTGGTGGTGTAACACATAAATAATGGTCCTATATGGTAAATCATGACCCAACCATCACGTCCATACCCTTAGCCTAAGAGAGGTTGATTGGCTGTTTAGATAAAAAGTATACATGTTAATTGTCTTGTTAGAAAGTTGGCAAAATGTAATAAAAGAAGCTTATAGATTGATAAAAGTCTGAGTGCCTTCTATTCAATAGAAAACTTGGACAGTTTACCTTGCATACATTATGCAGCTTCAAAGGATTTAGTATAAGTATATATTTTACAATTTCTAAAAGATGTAAAAACCTAGACATTTTTTACATAATCTATAACAGGACATATTCAAATCACCACTATAACGGGGTTCGTAAAGGCTTGTACTATTCCCAGACTCCTATTTTCTTATTTTCACATCCTTAAATGTATACGGGCCGTATAACATTATACGGCTCGTATAGAATGTTGTTGCACAGAAATAGATGTAGGGGAATGTTTTTTTTTGAGTAAACTGCCATTTTGGTCCCTGTGGTTTGGGCACTTTTACCATTTTAGTCCAAATCTCAAACTTTTTAAATTTGGGTCCCTGTGGTTTCACTTTTATTGTCATTTTAGTCCAAAATTCAAAAACCTCATTATTTGACTGTTGTAACATGCCTATTTTGTCTTTTTGTGCAGGGGCAATTTTGTCCATCTGATTTTAATATAACATATTAATAATTAATAAACTAAATGAATTATATAATTCCTTTATATCCTTGTAACACCATCCAGCCGTATTTGACCTTATAAAAGCAACAAGATTATCATCTTCCCCCAACTCACCATGTTCTCTTTGTTCTCCAGAACCACCATCCAGCCATTGTCACCCGACCTCTGTCACCCGACCACCACCACCACCACCTGGCCACTGACACTCATCTTCACCAACCTCAGATCTGCAACACCTCTGCCGTCGCCACCCATTAACAACTCCGCCACCGGAACAGGAGAAGCAGGTGCATACGCGGATCTGAGAACTCAACGAAGCCGGAAAACTCAACGATTAACACCTCCGCCACAAAACCCGGGTCAAAATCCTTCTAGTGCAGGTTGACTGTAACCACTGTGAACTCGTACTTGTATAGATCTATAACCACTGTGAACTCGAACCTATAATGGTGGTGACAGATGGATGGGGCGGAGGCGTTGAGGTGATGTAACGGTGTTATTGTTCGGAGGTGATGGGGCGGCAGCGTAGAGGTGCTAGGGTTTGAAATCGGGTGGCGGTGGTCACACGGAAGTCGAGGACGTCGTCGGAGACTTAGATCTAGTCATCAAGCCATGCCATTTTCCCTAGCATGTGACTGGAAGTCGAAGAGGGTTTTCACACACCATACGATGTTTTTGAATTGGGTTTCATTTGATAGAATAAAGGGATATTGAAGTGTGTCCATGGTGGATTGAAGCTTTGATTTGTTTTCAACAGTGACTTACAGAGGTTTTAGTTTAAATCAGATGTTCTTTAAGGTCTGTGTGTAAACCAAGTTCAACCTGCACATTGAATTGAATGGGGGATGAGTTTAGAGAGAGGGAGAGGAGAGAGAGAGAGACTGAGTTTCAATTTTAATAATTTGGTTTTATGAATTTTAATTGATAATCAGTTACTATAAAACGTAAATGACAAAATTACCCCTGTGGAAAATGACAAAAGTTGATAGTTTAATTAGGGGAATCTGACATGATTTCACTTTTGGACCAAAATGGCAACAAAAATGAAACCACAGGGACCTAGATACAAAAACTTTGAGATTTGGACTAAAATGGCAAAACTGACCAAACCACAGGGACCAAAATGGCAGTTTACTCTTTTCTTTTGTTTTACATGTATACGGGCCGTATAACATTATATGAACCGTATACAATTGTATACGAGCAATATAAAGTTATACGACCTAATATGTTTTTTTTTGTGACGTTTTGTTAGATTTTTGGGTTTTTAACAATTGTATATGGGCCTTATAATGTTATACGACCCATATATATTTATTTATTTATTTTTTATGTGAAACCGAACAACCATTTAATAAGTTTTAGTAATTGTTTAGATAGCGTTTGCCGTATTATTTAGATATATCGGATTATGTTTCGAGTTTGTAATTAAACGTACTAATAACGTTGAATAATTTTCCACTTATTATGTGAAACATCTATGTTACAATAGTATTTGCCGTATTATTTTTTTATATATCGGATAAGCAAAACATGTGCATATGATAAACAATACGATAACAATTATTAAACAAACAACATAAAATGTAAACATAAGATTAATATTTACAATGTTTTACATCTAAAACAACAAAAGATAAATTTTACAATGTTTCAAATGTAAAACAACAAAACCAGAATACAATAAGCAGCTACGGCGATGGTGGTGGTGGTGCAGTGCCAGCTTGTAGAGGTAGGGGCGTGCCAGAATGAATAGCAATAATCGCCTCGACCATCCACTGTACGTCGCTCTGTATACGGGATACGTCCACTCGTACAACACCTACATCCAACTCGACATGAACCGGTATCTCCTCCACCCCCGGTGGAGGCATCACATGTTGTCTCACGCAACGTCGATCGTACGAACGATCACCCTGTACATCCTCCACACTCATCGGTGATCTGTCAACCGCAGCATGAACTGCCCCTGTACCCCACCTCCCTCTCCCTCGCATCCCTCATCCATGTCACCCTCACCCTCACCATCAACCTTGCCTCCCTCGCCCCCTGGCCCACCTCCCTTAGTAGTGGCTGCCCAGGATACCACTCGCTACGACCCTCAGCAAGCGACCAAATCACCCGGACCTTATTCGGTAGCACCTCGTGAGCAATCTTCATCGAGCATGTTGTGGCCCTACCTACCGGATCAACATGGTGTGTGACGGTCATATCCAGAGCCACTAGCGGGGACAAGCGGCGCGACCAGTGCTTCGCCAGACGGGTGACGAAGCCGCTACAACTAATGTGGCTAGAGGTTCACCTAAAAGCAAACTCGGCGAAGTACATGGCCAACTTGTATGCCAAGCCCCCCCGGTCTTGCAAGAAGAACATGTCATTTTGGGTGACCCACTCCTTGCTATCGTGTCGACCCGCAATTGTCACGGCGATACACCGATGTAGGTATCGGTGCAACGGGTCGTAAATGCGCGACATCCACGCCTTCGGGGATCGCGAACTCCCCGGCCCCAATAGTACGCCACAAGGGCCACAACACGTCAGAGGACCTGGTGGTCGGCGCATCCATAAATGTCTGGGATACTGACTCCTCCTGTGAGTACAAACCCGAGGCAACAACAAACTGGGGGAGGGTCAACCGACGAGCCTCCCCTTAAAGAGTAAACGAAACCGTAGTGGTATCCCAAAAATGTTGTAAACCCCTATCTGGGGTGTCCATAAATGCAAACGTACATAAGAATTCTAAAGTAATCTCCCTGTGTGCCCGCTCTTGGGGGGCCTCAAATAAACGGGCCCATGTGGAGTAGCTGGTATGAACTCCCGGACCTGACGAATGGATCCAATCTCGGTCAAAAAAACCAATATTAATGGTCCGGGGTGCATTGACAAATAATCAATATACCTGCAAACATGAAAGACGGCTGCGGCTGTTGAGGAGGGTGGCGGTGTGGAGGAGGCCGGTGGTGTAGAGGGACGACGTTGTGGAGGTGGGGCGCTATGGACGCGGTGACCTTATGGAGGAAAGAACAAGTGAGGAGGCGGCGGTGCTATGGAGGAGAGAACATGTGAGGCGGCGGCGGCTGTGGAGGAGGAGAGAAGAGGAGGCGGTGGCTGTGGAGGAGCTGTGGAGGAGAAGGGAGGAGAGAAGATGAGGCCTGGATGTTGGTTGAGGGCAAAAGGGCATGTGTGTCAAATGTTCCATTCAGCGTGTTATTTTAGCTGAACCATTCAGATCTGAATGGAATCATTAAGAGAAGGTCTTTTGATGATGAACCAAACATATGTACCTCTTACCTGTTCCTAGGTAACCTCTTAATGAAACCATTAAAAGGTAAACAAACAAGCCGTAGTTAAAGTAGCAGGCCTCAAGAAACTTATCTCCACGTTCCCCTTCATTGCTCAGAAGATGGTGGATACACAGACAAAATTACGAACTTGCTTCATTCATTCATCTATAATACTATATAAAGCAAATGTGATGTACACACATGTAATATGACATCGCGTTTAACTCTTAAAGCAATAAGTACAATTAATAAAAGCTTGTTTTGAGAGGGTAAATATAACAACCCTCCTAAAATATTTATAACACACCATTACGCCCTAAAATACACCCCGTATACGAAAACCGGTCCCGAATACCTTTATATAATTAAAAATAAAATAAAAACAAAAATTTATGGTCGCTCGCGAGGCGCGAAGCCCTTAGCTAGCTTCGTCGCGGGCCGCGACAGCTAAACCACCAGGCAGAACCCTAGCATGCCATGTGTCAGCATCGTGTCAAGTCTACCCGGTGATCGGTCAAAGCTAGGGCCTACGACACCTAGCTCGCAGGCCGTGAAGTGTCACACCCCGATATTTCCACGTATTACCGGTGGGCCCAATGGGGAGTATCGTGACGTAGTTTATATCATCATAGTCAATAATCACAGTTTAAATGCACAGCGAAAGTCTAAAAGTAATTTATACAAACCGAGTTTAAAGTAACATAAAATATTACACAACGGATTGTAAAAGATCCACAGGCGGATCAAAATAAAAGAAGTATTGTTCAACAGAATTAAAGTGATAAAAGCTTGCAAAACTCTTTATTTAATCACTCAGGAGTTCCAGCCCATTACGCTTAGTACGTGCACTAAACCTTTTGAAAATACGTCAGTTTACACTGGTAAATACAATTAACTGACTTTTTTGAAAAATATTTATAAAAATTGTTTTGGATGCACAAGGCATAAAATCTTTTATAACTTGGGACAATTATTTTAAAAATAATCTTGTATATAGTTTTACATGTTTGTCGTCCATTCGGGACCGGTTAGAAGAGCCAACTTAGATTAATAGACACGCCACAAGTATATGCCCACAAGAGAGTGAGATACCGTTTATACATACGCAATTGTCAGGTGTATGCCTACACCCCGTGCTTAAGCCATGGCCATTTCTAATAAATGAGCCGAGGATATCCAGGACATGGTCATTAAGCCCCCAAAGGCAATGCATCAAACAAAACAGATTAAAATGGGTTATGTAAATGTATTAATCACAATCCGATTTAAATAACTACATACCCGACCAAGCGGTATTATTATAATACCGTATCCCAAGCCCGTATAACGTAAAATAAGTTAAAAGTATTTACCTGAGCAAAATATAATTTAATCTCAGGCGTACAACAATCAGCAAGTGCAAATAGATTTTACTGGGCTCCTAGATCTGGAACAAAGGTTTTAATAACCTATTAGATTCCTAACGGGTCTTACTTAAGTTTAAACTTAGACCGGTTAGTTTTCATGAAAGATTTACGGTTCAAAACGCACGATTAAGCGAAGACCTGATTAAAATGTGATTTAGACCCTAAAAGTATGAAGACTTGTATAAAATGGGTACACTAAACCACATTCTGGATTTTGAAGTAAAAATGATAAGGTTTGACCCGTTTCGGTCAATTTATGCAAACTAGTTACATAAACTGTACCAAACGCGAATATGCTTAACAGGTAACCAAATGAGTCATATACAGGTTTCACAAGTTAATATGCTTAAAATTTGTTATGATATCAGTAGGATACCTTTCACTATGCCCAAAACGAATTTAAAACCAAATTAAGCCCCGTAAGGGTATTTTGGTCATTTTAAAGATTATAAAAGAGGTTAAATAGCAATCTGAGGTTCTGGCCTAAAATAATCAGTAAAAATATTTATTTGAATAAGTTACATCAGTAAGATATCATACATATGTGAAATTTATCTTTTATGACCAAACTATGCACCGAAAGGGCATTTTGGTCATTTCACATATGCTTTAAGGGTCAAATTTGGAAGTATGAGTTTAAAACTTTTACTTACTATTAAAGTATAAAAATTTATTCATAACATCAGTAGGTATTAAGTCTTAGGTGCTAAATATGGTTTTAAACCATACCATGTGCCTAAATCGCATAAAAGTCGGTATTTGACGATATTCGGGTTAATTTAGGAAATCTGAGATTTTAATCAGCCTCTACTGTTTAAAATAATTTATTTGATGTATAAAATCAGTAGCAAAAGGTTTTATATGTAAAGGATGTGTAAAACTCATTTTATTAGCAAAAATGGCATAACCGTCAATTACCGAGCCTATGCTAGAAACCTATGTTATGATCAGTTTAAAATTTAACAAAAATTTCCAAAAATCCCTAAATATTATATCTTAACAGTAGGTGGCAAGTTTGGTGTCAAAATTTGGGTTAAAATGGGTTTTACGCCAAAAATGCCAATTAATTAATAAAAAGCTTTCATTTTACGATATCGCGCATAACTCCTATTTTAGACCTTAATCTGATGTCAAACTTTTAGGACATACTTAAATATCAATAATAAAGGTTTTTTTCCTCTCACATTTTGAAAAATCTCGTTTTAATATCAAAAGGGCATAATGGTCAACTTTTAAGCATTTAACGGAAACATGCAATGAACTAGGATTTCTATGGAACCAAGTTGTATAACCTCAGAGGGTTACACTAACCTATAATATGGTCCTAAAGGAACCCTAAGGTATGTCTAAAACATGCTAAATCGGGTCAGAACTGAAAGTCAAAGCAAAAGTCTACTTTTGCGACTTTCGCTTCCGAACCGAGCCTAAACTTAGAGTTGTCGAGTTGAACATGCTTAGACATGTTCTATATTATTTACAAAGTTATTTTAATGTTACAACGTGTTCCATAACCTCTGCATTGTTAGTTATGACTTTATTTGTAAAAATTGATTATGTTGACTTTTTATTAATAAGTTTGACCTGACAATTGACCAAGTAAAAGTGATAATCAGTAGGTGCCCTTTTAAGGGTTTATTACCTACATAATTACCAACTCATAGTCACTTTCAATTCGAATAATGGCTGGACCATTTGTGATTAATCACAAAGTCAAAGCTTAATTACGATAACTTTGACTTTCGGTCATTAAGCTAATAAAACATGAACTTAGGGAGCTAAGAACACTTACTAGGGTACTTAGCACGAGTATTGAACTTTAGAAAACTTCCTTGAGCTCCATGAGGCTCCAAAGAGTGAGTTTTGAGTGAAATATTCAAGTGTGAAATGAACAAGTGCAAACAAAGGGCCTTATATAGGATTTTTAGAGCTCCAAGATCATTCCATCTGCAAATCTATAGTAACCAGATGATCCTATGTGTCCCTAGTGCATGAAAAACTATTGGCTCAGACCCTGGTATCGAAAAATTGCATCCAAAGGTGGTGTAACAGGCTGAACCTACAGCTGTGCAGATTTTTGGTCGCTGGTGACTTCTACGCGGGCCGCGTAAGATTCTTAAAGAGTCTACGCGGGCCTCGTTGCTCCTCTTTGACCGGAAAACAACTTTCATTTATTGCAGTTTCAGTCCCTGGTCCATTTTTAATTAAAATAACTTTCGTTTATTGCACTTATGACTCCCATAGTTAACTTTTAAGGGCCTTGGGTCATAAACTAACTCCGTTAAGCTCCCGGTTAGTTGTACGATTACCCGAAAAGTCTTGTTTTCATCAAAACTCCACAAAATTAATATCCAATATTCTTGAGAGCACAATATACTGTTATTACAATGTTATTGGGAGCGTTAAAAGGTCACTAAAAGGTAACTTTTAACATGTTGACACTTTCAACCCCTACGCTTGAAAAATCCTTATTTTAAACACAAACGACTTTCTATGTCCGATAAATTATTCGTTAAAGAATACAAACATCGTGTGTGGTCAATTAGAGGCACAAAATGGCATGTTGACACTTTGGATCCTTTTACTAACATATTTACATTGCTTGACAATTTTAGTCCCTCCAGATCAATCCATTACACGTTTAAAGTCCATGACACGTGTCTTTATTATATTGGGCATGAATTTTACGAGGTGTTACATCCTCACCCCCTTAAAAGAAATCTCAACCTTGAGATTTACTGAAATAATTGAGGGTACTTCTGTTTCATTGTGGATTCTACCTCCCACGTGTATTCTGGGCCTCTTTAGGCATCCCATTTTACCTTTACAATCGGCACATGCTTCTTTCAAAGCTTCTTAACCTGTCGATCCTCGATCGACAAAGGTTTTTCAATGAACTTCAAGCTCTCATCTATCTGCACATCCTTATGCGACATTGCTAGCGACTCATTGGCTAGACATTTCTTTAAGTTGCAGACGTGGAATACATTATGTATTCCACTAAGTTCTTCTGGCAGATTTAGCTTGTAAGCCACAGTTCCGACACATTCGATGATCTCGAATGGTCCTATGTATCTTGGGCTAAGCTTGCCCTTTTTGCCAAAATGCATCACCCCTTTCCAGGGTGATACCTTAAGTAACACTTTGTCACCTACCTCGAATTTCAGAGGTTTACGCCTTTTGTCCGCGTAGCTTTTCTGCCTATCCCTGGCAGCCTTGAGATGATCACAGATTTGCACGATCTTATCTGTCGTCTCCAGGACTATATCAGGTCCTGGTAGTTGGACATCTCCAACTTCCGCCCAACAAACTGGCGTTCTACACTTTCTTCCGTACAGCGTTCTACACTTTCTTCCGTACAAAGCTTCGAAAGGTGCTGCTTGAATACTCGAATGATAGCTATTATTGTATGAAAACTCAATCAACGGAAGATGGTCATCCCAACTCCATCCTAAATAAATAACACAAGCTCGTAGCATATCCTCAAGCGTTTGAATCGTATGCTTGCTTTGCCCATCCGTTTGAGGATGATATGCAATGCTGAAATTTAATCGAGTGCCTAAAGATTGCTGAAAGCTTTTCCAAAAATGCGATGTGTACCTTGTATCCCTATCAGAGATAATAGACACTGGCACTCCGTGAAGAGATACAATCTCATCCGCGTACAACTGAGCTAGCTTGTCAGAGCTGTGAGTTTCTTTAATCGGCAAGAAGTGGGCTGACTTGGTCAATCTATCAACTATAACCCAAATAGTATCATTTCCGTGCTTTGTCTTTGGTAACTTAGTGATAAAATCCATGGTTACCATTTCCCATTTCCATGTGGGAAGTTCAGGCTGTTGTAATAAACCTGACGGCTTTTGATGTTCTGCCTTAACTTGTGCGCACGTCAGATATTTAGCCACATAAGTGGCTATAGATTTATTCAAACCTATCCACCAATAATTTGCCTTTAAATCCTGGTACATCTTATCACTGCCAGGATGAACTGAATATTTGGAGCTATGAGCTTCTTGAAGAATTACGTCTCGAAGTCCTCCATAAATTGGAACCCATATTCGTCCATTCAATCTTAGGATTCCATCCTTGCCATATGATAATTGTTCAGCAGTTACGCCCAACTTCTCATTCGGATAGTTAGCTTCTAATACAGCTTCCTTTTGAGCGGCTAACAATCTTTCATTTAAGCTGTTCTTTAATTCAATGCTATTGGCATTGATTCTAATAGGCTTAACTCTTTCTTTTCTGCTCAAGGCATCAACGACTACATTCGTTTTGCCTGGATGATATCGGATTTCACAATCATAATCATTCAATGTCTCCATCCATCGACGCTGTCTCATGTTAAGATCTTTCTGGTTGAATAGGTGCCGAAGGCTCTTATGATCAGAATAGATCACGCACTTAGTCCCATAGAGATAATGCCTCAAAAGCTTCATTGCAAATACAACGGCACCCAACTCCAAATCATGGGTGGTGTAATTCTTCTCGTGCACCTTTAATTGTCGGGAAGCATATGCAATAACTTTGCCCTTCTGCATAAGCACACATCCTATTCCTGTGTGCGATGCTTCATAATAAACCACAAACTCTTCAATTCCTTCTGGCAATGTCAACACAGGTGCATTGCTTAACTTCTATTTAAGAAATATCGAAGGATTCTTGCTGCTTGGGACCCCAGTCAAAGTTGACATTCTTGCGAGTTAATGATGTTAAGGGTGCAGCAATCCTTGAAAAGTTCTCAATGAAACGTCGATAGTATCCTGCTAGACCCAAGAAGCTGCGTATCTCTATAGGAGTCTTAGGCTCTTCCCAATTCATAATCGCCTCAATTTTAGCGGGATCCAACTGGATACCACGCTCACTTACCACGTGTCCAAGAAATTGGACTTCACGAAGCCAAAACTCACATTTAGAAAATTTGGCATAGAGCTTTTCTTGATGTAGAAGTTTAAGGATACACCAAAGATGTCTTTCATGATCGGTTTGACTCTTCGAGTAAATAAGAATGTCATCAATGAAGACAATGACAAACTTTTCCAAGTATGGTTTGCAAACGCGATTCATGAGATCCATGAACGCTGCAGGTGCATTAGTGAGCCCGAAAGGCATCACCAAGAAATCGTAGTGACCGTAACGAGTTCTGAATGCAGTCTTATGCATATCTTCATCTCTGACTTTTAGTTGATGGTAACCTGCCTTAAATCAATCTTGGAGAAATAACTTGCCCCTTGCAGCTGATCGAACAGATCATCGATCCTGGGCAATGGATATCTGTTCTTGATTGTTACTTTATCCAACTCGCGGTAATCGATGCATAGGCGCATCGAGCCATCCTTCTTTTTCACAAACATAATCGGTGCTCCCCAAGGGGACGAGCTAGGTCGAATAAAACCCTTTGCCAACAAATCATCCAACTGAGTCCTTAACTCTTTCATCTCAGTTGGTGCTAACCGATAAGGTGCTCTTGCAATTGGTGCAGCTCCAGGTATGATATCGATTCTGAACTCCACTTACCTATCTGGGGGTAAACCAGGCAGTTCTTCAGGGAATAGTTCTGGATATTCAGAAATGACGGGGATGTCTTCAATCTTTGGCTTTGGTTCATCAATGGTTACCTGTGCCATATAAATGACACAACCTTACTTCATACACCTCGACTCCTTAAGCATGGACACCTGCTTAGGTAACCCGTACTGTGTATCTCCTTGTATTGTTAACGGCTCACCATAGGGAGTCTTGATAACCACTTGCTTCTTGTCACATACGATCTGGGCTTGGTTATGAGATAACCAATCCATGCCTATTACTATATCAAATCCTGCTAATTTCAACAGAAGCAAGGACAACGGGAACGAGTGATTCCTAATGGATATAAAACATCCATCTAGAATAGTTGAGGCAGTCTCTATAGTACCATCGGCTAATTCTACTTCATACTTTATGCTTAGAGTTTTAACAGGCAGATTTAATAACTTACAAAATTTATTATCCACAAAAGATTTTTCTGTACCCGAATCAAACAATACTCTAGCATAAACATCATTGATTAGAAAGGTACCTGTTATCACGTTATCGTTCTGAATGGCCTCCTAAGCATTCATCTGAAAGACCCTTGCATTGGTCTTCTTATCCTGTTCAGGCTTCTTTACAAACTTGGGGCAATTGGTCTTAATGTGCCCCTTCTCGTTGCAACCGTAACAGGTTGCGTCCTTCATCTTTTTTTCAATCCAATGTCTTATGTTCCTTGGACTTGCAAATCCCACACGCAATAGGCTTTGACTGTAACTGCGGTCTTGACTCAAACCTGCATTTCCCAAAATGACGTTTCTGGCAGGTCTTACATTTGGGGTTCTCACCCGACTGCTGGTCATCCTTCTTAAAACCGGAACTCTTCTTATGATCCGAGTTCCCTTTATGTTTCTTATCCGAACGGCGTGAGTTCTCCTCCTCACGTTTCCTCTTTCCTTCATTGGAATTCTTAAGCGATCTCTGCCTGACCGCATCGAGAGTAAGAGATAACGACAAACCAGCCACTGACCTGAATATGGTAGGTCTAGATGCTTTCACACTTGCTTTAATCTCTGGAGCTAGACCTCCAATAAAACGAGCTATACGTTTCGGTTCCGGTGTGACCAAGTATGGAACCAATCGAGACATGGTGTTGAAACTGGTAAGGTATGCCTGACAATCCAAGTTCTTCATGACCAAGGTTAAGAAATCAGTTTCAATCCTTTCCACCTCATGCTGAGGACAGAAATTATCTTTGATCAACGTCACAAACTGATCCCAAGACATGTTGTACAACGAGATCTTTCCTGTAGCTTGGATTAGGGACCTCCACCAAGCTAAAGCTTCGCCTTTAAAAGATTGTGGAACAAACTTCACAATGTCCTGTTCGGCACAACCACTAATATCAACCACTATATCCATCTCATCTAGCCACATCATGCAATCAATGGCTCCTTTCTCCCCTGTGAAGTCTCTGGGCTTGCAGGAGACGAAATACTTGTAAGAACAAGTCTTAACTCGTGGCCCTTGATTGAGCACAATCTTCTTAGACGGGACACTCCTTTGGTTTGATGAGTGATGAGAATCGTCTTTGTGAGATACATGTGTCTTGGAAGGTGGCTTTGTATGAGCTATAGATATGGTCCTGCTACGAGTACCACTAGATTCCTTGAAATGCATGTCCATAGCTCGTGTGACAGCATTATCAATCATGGCTTGCAGATCTGCACTAGCTACATTAATCCTAGTGGTATCATTATTCTCTCGATGGTGACTGTTAACTTCTTCTGATTCAGCCATGTAGCTTGATTGCTACAATAAAAATGATGACAATAATTTATTCAGAATTCTTGTTATGGTATTGTCATTGAGAAAATTCCTTAACCATGGTAAATACAAACCATATTGGTTATTTTATTTAGTTATATTCATAATTTAACCCTAGATATAAATCTTTAGAGATATTAGAGTGGCACAAAACGCCTAGTCACAAGGACAATTTTAATA
>CM060357.1:161587998-161633009 GCA_030545235.1 Helianthus tuberosus | reverse complement strand
GCTCGCCATTGGTTAGACCTGTTATTGTTAACCCCCAAGGTTCTAATTCGGTTAACAATACGGTTCAAAATGAGGTATTTGAAGATGCTACTGATTACAATGAGTCATCAGAAGATGATGAATATCATGATGCTAATGAAGGAACTTCAACTCCAGTTGCTCCTGTTCAAGGTGCTTCTGTAGAAACTCCTCATGTGCAGAATGTTGATACTGCTGAAGGGAATGCATCCACTTCTACGCCTATTCCTGGTGTGGAGTTGGTTGTTGATCTTAATATTAACAATTTGGTTATTAATACTCGTGTTCCTGAAAATCCTGAAATGAGGATTCACGATACCCATCCGCAGCAGAAAATTATAGGAGATGTCCAACGCGGGGTGCAGACGCGTAATCAGCTGAGAAACAACCAGAATGCTGGTTTATATTCAGTGATCAGAGAATCTGGTCTTCAAAATGATTGGTCCTTTGCGTGTTACGTTTCACAAGAAGAACCGAAATCTTGGAAAGAAGCCTTAAAGGATAATTTTTGGGTTGAAGCCATGCAGGATGAACTGCAGCAATTTCAAATGCTGGGTGTTTGGAAGCTTGTTGAAAGGCCGGAAAACTATAAGAAGATTGGCACACGCTGGGTTTACAAATGCAAGAAGGACGATTGTGTAGTAGTCATTCGTAACAAGGTGAGATTGGTTGTTCAGGGATTTCGCCAGATCGAAGGCATTGACTACAATGACGTTTATCCACCTATTGCACGTCTGGAAGCTATTCGAATCTTTCTAGCTTATGCTTCATTCAAAGGATTCAAAGGCTACCAGATGGACGTCAAAAGTGCTTTCCCTCACGGTGTGGTTCAGGAAGAGGTGCACGTCGAACAACCTCCGGGTTTTGAAGATCCTATTCATCCCGATCAGGTTTGGTTGCTCAACAAAGCTCTTTATGGTTTAGATCAAGCACCTAGGGCTTGGTATGCAACCTTATCCAACTATCTTCTAGAGAATGGTTTTCGACGAGGTCTTATTGATTGCACTCTCTTTATCAAGGAACAAGATGGAGATCCTCTGCTGGTGCAGGTATACGTTGACGATATAATTTTTGGTTCAACTAATGATTCTTTGTGCAGGCAGTTCGAGCGTGTGATGCAAGAGAAATTTGAGATGAGCAAAATGGGGGAAATGAATTTCTTCTTGGGCCTTCAAGTTCAACAAACCGAGTCTGGGATATTCATCCATCAGACTAAATATGTTGGTGACATCTTGAGCCGATTCCAGATGTCTGATGCAACGCCCATTGGTACCCCACTTCCGCAGAATCATGGGATTACTCCGGATCTGAAGGGTGAAAGCATTAACTCTTCATACTATCGCGATATGATCGGATCTCTAGTGTATCTCACAGCCTCGAGGCCTGACATCATGTATCCGACGTGCCTGCTTGCAAGATATCAAGCCAACCCGAAGGCCTCTCATCTGTCAGCTGTCAAAAGGATTTTTCGCTATTTGAAGGGATGCCCTGACACCGGTCTGTAGTACCCTAGGGATGATAGCTTCGACTTAATTGCATACAGTGATTCTGATTTTGGTGGTTGCAAAATTGATGGCAAATCAACAACAGCTGGATGTCAATTCTTAGGAAATCGCCTGGTCACGTGGCAGTGCAAGAAGCAAACATGTGTTGCTACATCAACTTGTGAAGCAGAATACATTGCTGCCTCTAGTTGTTGCTCCCAAGTCTTGTGGATCCAACAACAAATGCGCGACTACGGTTTTGAATTCCTATCTACTCCTATTTTTGTTGATAACAATGCTGCCTTACAGATCACTAGAAATTCTGTGCAGCATTCCAAGACCAAACACATCGAAACTAAATATCACTTCATACGTGATTGCTTTGATAAAAGATTAATCGATGTTGCTAAAGTTCACATCGATCACCAACGTGCCGACCTGTTCACAAAAGCTTTTGATAAATCACGTTTTGATTATCTACTTTTGGTCAATGGCATTAAGGTGATACCCGAGTAAAACTTCTTTGGCTAATCGTTTTTGTAAATATTTTCTTTAAAATATCTAAAAATTCAAAAAGATTTTCACCTTTTAGCATTTTAGGGGGAGTAAATTCAAGAAAATACAAAAACGTCTAAAAATTTAAAAATGAGTTTCTTGGAAAAGGAAGATGATGATATTCACTTGTGTGGTCGGTCGAGATGTTCAAAATGTAAAACAAAAATCCAGAAATGATAAGTATCTTTACTAACGATGTATCGGTAGGCTCACAATCAGACTAAAATATGCAGGATGATACAAACCTAACAGACTTCTAGTCAGGTGGAAACCATTCATTGGCATATGGTCTTAGTACCGAAATTTCGTTTGAGAGATTGCCGAGGTTCTGAGATATTTGGTCTTTATGCTGCTTATCATCTGGGTATCATGGTTGTATCTTTTACCGGAAAAATAAGGGAGACGAAGTCTAGATCTTCCATAATGCTATACATATGTGTACATATTGCATTCGACCTCAATAAGTGATCAACAATCACATGTCCAAAAAAATAAGTGATAAAATATCACATTTATCCGGGAGTCAAGTTCGTCTCTCTACTGTACATTGTACTGACCTGTTCACGGACTTACTCCTGTGCCCTCAGCATCGAAAATCAAGTTCCTTATCAATAAATGATTCTATCACATAGGGCTTGTTTTCAATAAAAAATAAGTGAGTATCTCACATTCTTTTATACGGTCAAACAGATGATAAACGGTATACTCACCGGTAAGATGAACTCTCGTGCATACCTTGATACGAGAATGTGTCGTGAGTGGATGAACATCAACTTGTAAGTATAATCCTTACCGTAAATCGTATCTCCTTATTATGATTACATCTGATCAGTTTGAGCTTAAATGGACAACAATACCGATAATCGTGGTAGTATACTTATCCAGAGCTTTAAACAGAACAAAAATCATGTTGACTAAGACCGTAAGCTGGTATGATTCGTTTTCCTTGAAATTCGCAAAAAGATTGCTTTTGTACAGTTGTTTATTGCTTTTTATATCTTTTCGATTAGTTTACCGCGCTTTAAATTCTAGTGTAGTTGTAAAGTTCATTTTTTAATTAGCCGAAGTTGTAACTTGGTGTTTTTTGCCGGAAGCCTGAAACCTACTTCATAAAATGTCCTTGCATTTGAAAAACTCAATCAAAATGAAATGTGTTCAAATAAACAAAATCTGTTCAGTGTGCAAAATTTTCAAACACTTAGTGAATTTGTGGAAAAATGGTCGACGAAACCTCTTTAAGTCGACGAAACTCCTAGTTGTCGACGAAACTCCATGGTCAAAGTCAACTGTTTTAACCTTGGTCAAACTGGTCAAAATTGGATTTGGTTTATGACGAAACTCCTAGTTTCGTCTAGGTCACGACGAAACCTCACTGGCCCTTTTATGTTTCGTCATGGGCTAACTGTTTGAGCCCAAACCAAGCCCAAATTGAAGTTTCGTCGAGCCCAAACAAGGTTTCGTCGAGAATGAGGTTTCACCGAGGTAATGAGTATAAAAGGGGTCCCAGTGTCTGAGAGGTAATCTTTTTCAAACCAAATCTCTGTTTTACCTTCTCCTACACTCCAACCCCATACCCATTCACCGACTTTCAAACCCCTTATTTTCTTCACTTTTTCATAAAAATCCAAGGTATACAAAAGGTTTCTCTACATATTTCAGCATGATATATTTTACGAAGACAAGGACGCTCATCAAGCGCTTCGATTTCAACGCGTCGCTTGTTATTGCTTTTATCGAGGAATTCATGCTGGAAGCACCTGGACGCTGAAACACTGAAGACGGAAGATCGAAGACCGAAGACAGTAACAGACAAGGGGGAGTTTGTTGATGCATCTTTTTAGTGTCTGTAACTTGTCTTTATTAACGATGTTATTTACGGTCTTTTATAATTATCGAGTCTATAATTCGCCGTCGACCAAGTCGGATATCCTCCTATCCTACTTGTGTCCGACAAAGTTTGTCTCGTTTGATATGTAAGTTAAATGACAATGCATGTTGCATAATGGTTTAATATGTTTGTTTGTGTGTTTATAAGTTTGCTGCAAACTGTTAACAGTTTGCAGCACACAACAGTTGCAGCCTTCGATGAAACCCCAGGTTTCGTCGAGACCATGATGACGAAACTCTATTTGTCACAAACCCCATGTTTCGTCGTGATGGGTGACGAAACTCTAGTCCAGGAGGTTTCGTCAGGCCCAAGTTAGGTTTCGTCGGGCCTAATCCTAGTTTCGTCACTGTTGGGCCTGGGCTGCTATATAAACACCACATAGTTTCTCTTTGAAACTATGAGAGCATAACCTTACTGAAAGTCTACTGCAAAACATTGTGTGTATTTGTTTGATCATTGTTCTCATCATGTTAATCAATTGACTGTGATTCATTGGTTATATCATTTTATTACTATCTATGTTTGGTTTGGCATAGTCACGGGAATTCCGCACTCGTGACCGTGTTTGTGATAAACAAGAGATTTTGTTTCGTTATCGATCCTCAGAAATCGGGACCTACAAGGACCACCTGAGTTTAAAAATTGCATCCACTAGGATCAAGTGTGTAATTAGTAAATCATTGGTACCAAGTCTGGAATTTTCATGAACCATTGGGACCAACCAAGCATTTAACTCTATAAACATGAAATAGCATTTCGTGCCTGTCATGGTGTGCAATTGATCTTCAAATCACCCTTATAATCGGGTTAATAAAACTTTGTCTGTTTTTTTTCTTTAACGTCTAGCAAAATAATTATCCATTGGTAAAATGCGACCCTACACATCGCTGGGTAGCCCAAGCCCACCATCTTCTGTTTTAGGAAAAACCCGGTGCCCAAAGGCTCACAACGGTAAAACCTGGTCAGATTCAGATTTGAACTTGAGATCTATAGCTTCAAACCCAAATCTTTACTTCTCCTCTAATACCAATTGAATTATACCTCACGCCAAAAACCATGTCTATTAAAACCACGAAACTATATTTTTAACTTTTAAGCCGTACTCAATCAAAATGAATTTGAAATGACTACAAATGCCATTTATACAATAAAAGTTATACATTACATCCTACTTAACCTTGAAATTAATTAAATCCAACCTACCAAACCAAACTAAGAAAATATCATATCATCAAATCATGTCACTTAAACTTCTATCACTCTGAAACATTTGAATTCATCTAGCAATATCCTCTTCAAACCAAAGCAGGGGATGATTGTGCTCCAGTGGCTGATGAAACCTTGTTAGATATATCATCTTGTTTTTCAGAGGGGCTAATGTGGCTTTTTTGTAATAGTGGATGGCCTGTTTGGCAAATTGTGGTGGCTTTTGGAGTTGTAACAATCTGGTCAAGTCCTCCTCTAGGCTCCAAGGTGAGAAGTATTTGGGCAAGTATGATGACCAATATATGTGATACGGAACTTGTTTGATCCATCATCTTCCAACTGCTGAACCTGTTTTAATGCTTGGCACCCAGTAGTGTACTTCTGTGCGCATCTAAAATAAAACCTTCAATGGAAAAAAAAACAAGTTTTAAAATACAATTTCAAGACAATGTTAATAATAATGGGGCGTGCTCGTAGCTGCTTTGAACAGGCTCTTGAGCATAATACATTTGTACGTAATGTTTTGCTGATTTGAGAGGGAGAGAAAACACGAGTGATAGGTGCTTATATATATATATATATATATATATATAAAGTATATCATACAGTATGTCTTAACGTACGCTGCGTACGCGAAGGCTAAATCGCACGTTATGTTACCAAAAAGTGAAAATCGCATGTTGTAAAAAACCAGATATCGTATGGTATAAAAAAAAAGTTCGCATGTTAAAATAAAAATTAAATTCGCCTGTTAAAAAAAATCAAAATCGCATGTTGATACTGCATCTCGTACGCGGCGTATGTTAAGGCAATTTGTACAATAACCGGCCTCTATATATATAACCGCCTTATTTATCAATGTTAAAAACAAAACATACACCTGACCTTGGGAAACTATAATCGAGAATAAGCTTCTGTCCATATTTCCTCCATGCATAACCATCGCCAGTGATGGAACCAGCCCTAATTACTTTCATTTCCGGCTTTCTGCAAAACCTTATATCAATAAACAAAATATCTAGTGTTGAAGCAAACAAATTAATTACAAATGCATGTCAAGTACTTGCACATTTGCAACAAAAGTTGTAAGTACCTTCTCTTGTATAAGCCCCTCTGCCCCTTCATAGTTGGCGCCGGTGTCTTTCTAGTGTGAACTTCTGGTATCTGGTCACCGGAACATATTTAATTAGGTATAATTTGTTAATCAAGTTGTAATCAAGATACTGATTCAGAATGAAATGGGTATTTTTTTAAAATGAAATGGAAGGATGGGTATTTATATCAGGGCCCATTCTCGGATTCTGAGGGACGACCCTGATTTATACCAAACACCATTTATGTTATGGTTTCGGAGATTGAGATTACGGACCTCAGACATAGATGCCGAATTGTTGTCGACTTCCATTGGACCCGGTCCCACTTCAATTCACATTGCAAGAAACTTATTACTGTAATAAAAAGTAAAGCAAGATGAAACAAGCTACTATCATATATCAATATATGAACAAGAATATGTTCACCTGAATAAGATTCCTCACGGTCAGCTACATCAGTGAGTGATGGTGGCCGCGCATAGTAACTGAAACAATCACTGGCGGATTGAGAAACCCCCCTTTCGTATCCCATAGATGGAGCTTGTTCATTGCTATAACTATATGAGGTGTCTGTGAGCTTATCTGAAAGCTGGAGTCGTACCATTGCCACGGATCCCATAGAGGTCGCTTTCTCGTTGTTGTAAGATATGTCGTTGAGCGGTTCTGAAAGCTGGAGTCGTGCCATTGCCACGGATCCCACAGAGGTCGCTTGCTCATTGTTGTAAGATATGTCGTTGAGCGGTTCTGAAAGCTGGAGTATTGCCATTGCCATCGATCCCAGAGAAGGAGGCGCATGCTTGTTATAAGAGGTGTTGGAAAGCTGGATATCTGGCCTCCCCAACGTCAAGGCTAATGAGGGAGGTCCGTCCATTTGTATAAACAAAAAACGTAAACGAGGTGATTAAGTGGAGAAGATGCTGAATATTCAAGAAAAAAAATACGTAGTTAAATAGCAGGCCTCAAGAAACTTCTCTCCACATTCCCAGCCGGCCCCAAGAAGCTTCTCTCCACATTCCCCTTCATTCAACAAAATTACGAACAAAGACCTACAAACCCACTAACTACTAATTAGTTTGCTTTACAAAAAAAAAACTACTAATTAGTGCCACTAACCTACTGACCCACTATTTGTTAATCAAACAAAAGTGACTAAAATAAACAAAGTAACAACTAAGAGCATTCATATCCAACTTTTCAATTTTTATTCTATATTTCACTAAAAATTTATTTTTTCTTTCTTCTTTTCAATTAAATAATACTTTTTAATACCTTTCTTTTTAATTAAATAATACTTTTTAATATCTTTAGACTAAATCAAACTAACCATGATAATTAATCACAAGTACTAACAACAAAATAAGCATGATAAATAGATTTTGAGAACACCTTGTATATTTTGATCACCAAAAAAAAATGTTTAATTAGGTATAATTTCTTAATCCACGTGGGTAAAAGTTAATAGGTTATTCGTGTAAATAGGTTAAAAGTTGTATGCAGCGTTTAACTGTTTATTATGTACTTATGAGTCAAGGGGTGTATGTGTCAAAAGGCAAACCTAGAAACTAATTATGAATGGGTCGTATTATTGAGACAATTTGAAAAATTAAATCGATACCACCAATACGCATCGTATAGGCTTTACACGATGCGTATTACGTTAAATTCAATTACCAAGGTCAGTCAAAGGCTGACACTGTCTCCTCATGCGGACTAATACGCATCGTATAGGCCTATACGATGCGTATTAGTCCTAGGCTGTCTTTCAAAGTTGACAGATAGGGTTCACATGCAAACCCTATACGGATCGTATAGGCCTATACGATCCGTATTATAGTACGGGGTTGCTTTCTGTCACTCAACAGTGACATAGAGTGATTGAAAGAACATTACGTCAGCCCTATATGGGTCGTATAGGCCTATACGACCCGTATTGGACTGTAAATTTGCATTCTGGTTGGCCTTTATAAACGATGAAGGAAGACGAAGACGATTCATATTCTGTGAATTTGTCTTCGTTTTTTCTTTATATTCGCTAACACCATGTCTTGGTTCAACCTTAATTACATTTTCTGCGAGTCGTCCGACACAAACACGAGCACGTTTATTCCGGAAAGCATTGTGGTACAACATTTTTTAACTTGTTTTGTTTTGTGTTTTTGTTTATGAAATACTTAGCACACCGTTTGAATTAGGGGGGTGTCTGTTGTCCCTGATTCTGACGATGGGAGAAGAAAATGATGATCACGCGGAGGAGGTCGTGTCCGGCTTTCGTGTCACATCCTCAAAATACCACACGCGGAATCCACCGGGAGGCGTGTGACGTACCAGGATATAGTCACTAATCACATTGAGCTAACAGTAAGATAATAAATACGAAGTCTCATTCAACGTGAAAAGTGCATTTCAAAACATCTGATTAAAACAAGTAAATGTTCAGCGGAAGCATTTGAAATTGTACTAAGCAATTGAAATCAAACTGTTCATAAAACATAACATAACATCAACGTATTATTTAACGGCACGACCCATGACATCCTCGGCTCCACCGATTGCAAGCTTCGTTCCATGAATACACCTAACGAACCTACAAGCATGCAGAAAAGTGTATCAGCATAAAGCTGGCGAGTTCACAGTTTTGTTTATCGAAAATCATGTTAAGTGTTTCAGTTTAAAGACATGTTACGAATAATAAACTCTGTATCGATTGACTATTCGTTTTTGGTGCCCTTATCAATGTCTATCATCATTGATCAAAGTGTTTAAGGTCATTAGTTCACGCACGTCCTCCCCGGTACGGTGTGAGGTTTGTCAAGTCTAGTAGCGCTATCAGCTAATACCCCGTTGCCTCCCCGGCAACTAGCTCGGTATGTAAGTAGGGACTTTCGTGATAGAGTTCGAGTTTATTAACTAACATCGAAATTAAACCAAAGTAATTAAAAGATTCCTCCCCGGAATATTAGTTTGTTTGTCCCCTCCCCTCGGGATGCATGCTTGTGAAAGAGTAGTGAACTCACCTTAGTTTGCTCGGTTTGTGTTTATGCACTTCTTGTGTTAAACAAACGTTGGGTCCGTTACACGCGACCTAATGTACAATAGAAGTATCTATTCGAGTAGGGTTTTACAATACCCAAAATGTGTCCAAACAACAGATGCTTTTTTATTACAACTCAACAAGTATAGCATACAGTACATACAGTGACACACAGTTGGATGTTAGCATGGATGCATTTACCGAAAATAAATTTGGAGCAAGTATAGCACTTATAAATTCAGACAAGGAGGCCCACCAACAACAATTTATATATATACGGGTTCTCATCTAAACACTATATATTAATAGCCCATTTAATTAATATATGTAATCGGATCATGCCTTTACCAGCCGGCGATCCCTTTCTAAGCCCGACCAACTTAATTTGATTGGTAGTTTTTTTATCCAAAGTTTGAAACATCCGGCCCACATATCAAATATGTCGGCCCATTCAATTCAATTCAATTAATGTAAAAATGAAAACAGTTCATTATGGAATCTTATATTCCTTGTTCCCATATAGCCGGACATAAGGGATCAATCTTAATTAAGTTTGTGGTGAGGGTGCTAGACGGTGGCGATATAATTCCGATTAGTTTGAAGGGACTTATCGATCTCTTCATTGGAGCAATCTTGATTTGTTCGTTCATCCTAATAGGTTTAGATCTCACCCATTCGCCTCTTACACAAGACTTAGATCTCGTCTTCCTCAATGGACGTGGGGGATGATGGAGGGAGTTGGAAGGACGTGCTGTTAAAGAAGAACTTCAGGAACAAAGGTAAAATCGGTGAACAGAGAAACAATGGAAGCATCACTAAGTATTACATCACCAACCTCCCTCTGGGATGTAATCCATGGGTTGTTGCAGACTTCGTTAAAGTATTCGGTGAAGTTGCAGGGGTGTATATTGCTAGGAAATCTGACAAAGAATGGAGGAGATTCGGGTTCGTTAGCTTCAAAATGTGGCTGACGTGAAAGAAATGGAACGTGCGCTCAATGGAACGAAGATAGGGGGTTCGAAACTCATTGCTAACCTTGCTAGATACGCTAAAGAGAACGAAGGGATTAATGGTGGGAAATATGAAAAAACGAAAGATTACAATAAGGACAAGCATTGTTATCCTCGGGAATATAAGATACAAAATCAATCCTTCTATAACCAAGGGAGAGGTAAACTTTTCAGCGATGTATTCAACAATTATACTGTTAATCCAGATAAGAAGAGTAAGCCAGTTAAGGAATCGGGTATTAACATCGATATAGCGGATGAAACTTTGGCTTTCAAGGAGTTGATCGGTAGAGCCTTGGTGGGAAGATGTAAAGACCTAAGGGTTTTAAGGAGTCTTGACTCCATATTAGCGGATAACAAATATGTGGGGGTCATATTAAGTTACTTGGGTGGTTTATCCATGCTTCTTAAGTTTGAAGAAGAAGAGTCTTGTGTCAACTTTATGCTCGAATATCAAAAGTGGAAGGACTGTTTCATTAGCTTAGAGCCTTGGGATGGTCAACCTCTCCCATTCGAAAGATTGGCGTGGGTTAAGGTCCAGGGTCTTCCAATACAGTTAGCGGATAACGATGTTTTGAACAATATCACCGAACACTTCAGAAAGATCGTGCATGGTTCACACTTGGAGGCGGAGGACGATAATTTGTCGGTTAGTTGGATTGGTCTGTTAGTCGGGGAAGGTGGAAGGATCCATGAACATGTTACATTAAGGTGGAAGAACAAGCAGTTCCGAGTTTGGATAAAAGAGGAAATCAGTGATTGGACCCCGGACTCCGTTGGCAGGGTGGTTGTTCCGGACGTTGATGCGACATTCCCGGTTACTGATAACACAGATAATCAACAGCTTAATATTAATTCGGACTTCAACGTTAACAGTCGAAACGCTTCACCACAGTCGGAAGCTGAAAAGGTGGTGGGAAATTTTGAAAGACCTAATGATGACAACTCAGCCGCCAACTTCGGCTTTCACAGTAATAACTTTTGTATTAATTGTGAAAAGGACAAAGTCGGTTCATCTTCTCATGTTATGGAGGAGCCGCAATTATTCACGGGTGGGGCCCAAGACTCCAGGAAAGAAGATATTCCCCAAGGTAATAATGTTTATTGTTTTTAATTCTGCTGATCATGTGTCGAGGTAAAAAAGGACTATTAAAATTAGGCCCAGGTATAAGGCCCATACACAACCTGGGTTGTCAAGTCCGATTTCAGGAGAGAGACCCAAAAAGCGGTCTAGGGATGAAGAAGTTTTTAATTTTGATCTCAACGTGGCTGCAAATGATTTTAACAAGGACTGCCCACAGTTTGAAAAGGTGTCAGCTGAGGCTTCGTCTGGTCAGGGAGGAATTGCGGTAGAACCATATCTTGATGAGGGAGCTCTCAATCCTGATACAAGATGCCGTGAGGCTCTCGATGGTAACGGTCTCACTGTGGAAAACTCAGTGGAAGTGGTTGCTGATTCTTTCAATCTTTAGGAAGATAATGAGATAGAGGCGACTTTAAACATGGGGAACTTGGTGGGTGTCAATCTTGGAAATCACGAGGAGTTAATCAGAGATGCGATTAGAGGCGAAGGTAAGAATGCGGTCTATCAATGAATTTTCTTTTTATAAATATTCGAGGAATTAATGGGGGTGCTAAAGCTAATTGGGTTAAGGAATTAAGAATGCTCCACAAAGTCGGGGTTGTCGCTTTGCTAAAGCTAATGGAGTCTGTTGTGAAATCGGGTTTATTGGGATTTTGGGGAAATAAAATTTTCGAATTTGACTTTGTTGCTTCAGTTGGTCTTTCCGGGGGCTTGATATGGATGTGGGATCCAAAAATAGTCAAAATCGATTCGGTTGTTAAAAATAGATGTTTTCTGATACTGAGAGGTTCGACGGTCGGAAGTGGGACTCCGATAAATTTGGTTAATGTGTATGCCCCTCAAAGCATTGTGGCTAAACGTCAACTTTGGGCTGATCTCTCAGATCTGTTAGACCCCTCTGTTGGTTAATGGGTTCTAGTGGGGGACTTTAATGCAGTTAGGTCTCAGGAAGAAAGGAAACACTCAAAGTTTAAGATGGTATGTGCTGAAAACTTCAATAAGTTTATTTTCGAGAATGGGTTGTTGGAATATCCTATGAAAGGCCGTAAATTCACTTGTATAAGGGATAATGGTAGGAAACTTAGCAAGTTGGACCGCTTCTTGGTGTGCTCGAAATTTTTTAATATGAGACATTCGGCTTGTGTGAGAGTTCTTCCTAATAGGCACTCCGACCACTGTCTTATTATATTAGAGGTCGACGACCTTAATTTCGGTCCTCGCCCTTTTCGGGTTTATAGTTCTTGGATTGGTCAGCCGGGGTTCGAGGAAGTGGTTAATGACGCTTCGGATAGTTTTGTTGTGTTTGATCCTCCTAACGCGAGCCTTACTTCCAAGTTTGCTTTTATTAGAGACCGTCTTAAATTATGGAGGGATGAGTTTTTGTCTAAAGAAAAGGAAAGTGAATCTATGGCGTTAACGGAACTTGAGGTTTTAGAAAGTGAAATGGAATCGATAGACCTGTCGGAAGAAGAGGAATGGATTATGACGGAAAACAGAAAAATTGTAAGAGAAGTGGACTTTAGAAAGAATTCGGATCTTAAACAAAGAGCTAGATTGAAGTGGGCTTTAGAGGGTGACGAGAACTCAAAAATTTTTCATGCCTTAGTGAATAGTAGAAAAGTAGTTAACTCGATTCACGGCCTCAACATAAATGGTGAATGGTGCTCCAAACCCTCGTTAAACAAGAAACAGGTCCTCTCTTTTTTTCGAGATAAATTTAAAGATTCTTGTCCTTCTCGGCCGGTGGCAAATTTCAATAACATTAAGAAGATTGCAGAAGAGGATAGTAATTTCTTGATTGAACGTTTCTCTCAAACAGAAATCAAAGAAGCCGTTTTTTAATGTGGGGATGATAGGGCCCCGGGTCCGGATGGTATGAATTTTAGATTCATTAAACATTTTTGGTAATTATTCAAAGATGATTTTCTAAGAGTCTTCGAATAGTTTTACAATTATGGAGATATTTCGTTAGGAAGTGGGGCCTCTTTTATTGCCTTAGTCCCGAAGGTTACAGATCCGATTTCTCTTAGTAACTATAGGCCCATCAATTTGGTTGGTGTGATTAGTAAGGTGATTTCTAAAGTTCTTGCTAATCAAATGAGGGTGGTTTTAGATGGGGTTTTTTCGGATTCGCAATCGGCTTTTCTCAAAGGAAGATTTATCTTGGATGATCCCCTTATAGTCAACGAGCTTATTTCTTGGATCAAAAAAAAAAAAAAGAAATCAAAGGCTTTCATTCTAAAAATTGATTTTGAGAAGGCGTATGATAACGTTAATTGGAAATTCGTAGTGAACATTCTCCATCAAATGGGGTTTCACAACAAGTGGTGCAATTGGATTTTGGGTATTCTGAAGTCAGCCAACTCCTCTGTGTTGGTCAACGGATCGCCCACTTTCATTTTCAAATGCGAGAAAGGTACGAGGCAAGGGGATCCCTTATCTTCGTTTCTTTTCTTGGTAGTTATGGAGGCCCTTTCCTGTATGATCGATAATGCTAAACAAGGGAGTTATCAAAGGTATTTATACTCCTAACAACGGGCCGAATATTGCTCATCTTTTGTATGTGGACGATGCTATATTGATCGGCGAATGGTCAAGAATCGAAGTGGTGAATATTGTGAGAATCCTTCGGTGCTTCCATTTATGTTCAGATCTTAAAATTAATGTTGACAAGTCGAACCTTTATGGTATTGGAGTGGGTTTGGAAAAAATAGGGGTGATGGCCAATGTGGTAGGATGCAAACCGGAGTGCCTCCCTTTTAAACATCTCGGTCTTAAAGTAGGAGCCAACATGAATAGAGTTTCCAATTGGCAACCGGTCATTGAGATTTTTCGTGCTCGTCTCGCCAGTTGGAAGTCTCATCTCCTATCTATCCGGGGGAGGGTGGTTTTAATTAAATCGGTTTTGGAAAGTTTGCCTTCTTATTATTTCTCTCTCTACAAAGCGCCAAAAAAGGTTATTTCTGATCTTGAATCTATGATAAAAAAGTTCTGGTGGGGTGGCTCTTCGGAAGAAAGAAAAATGCATTGGGTCTCATGGGATAAGGTTTCTCGTCACAAGAAAAATAGAGGTTTGGGTTTACACAAATTGCAAATTGTGAACACCTCTCTTTTAGCTAAATGGGGATCGAGGTATAAGACGGAAAAAAGTAACCTTTGGAAGAAAGTTATTGACGCGCTCCATTCAAGTAGGGTGGGGTGGGAGTGTATTCCTTACAAAAAAATCGCTCAATGGGGTTTGGAATAATATAGCTAAAAACTTTATCAACACAAAGGCGGCCGGTCGTCCTCTTTGTAATTACTTGAAAGGTTCGGTAGGTAACGGAGAAGACATTGCATTTTGGCTCGACTCTTGGCTCTTTAATGAACCTCTCAAGTCTTTGTTCCTAGATCTGTTCAGATTGGAAACCGACAAGAAGTGCAAGGTGGCTGATAGGATCAAGAAACTTGGCAGCGAGGTTCATTACATCTGGAGCTGGAATTCGGTCATATCCGACGCAGGCCAGTTGTCCAGTTTTGATATGTTAGTTTCTTCGCTTAACGGTGTTCAAGTTTCTTCTGAGATGGACCGATGGAAATGGAGCACGGATTCAGCGGGTTTATTCTCAGTTAAAGCTGTCAAGAAGTTGCTGAAAGAGGAAGTTGATCAAGGAAATAGTTTTTTTTTTTATTGGTGCAAATGGATTCCTGCAAAAGTCAATATCCACGCATGGAGAATGGAGATGGATAGAGTGCCTATGGCTGACGCTCTAAAGAAAAGGAATATAGCGATTAGGGACTCTTGGTGTCGACTGTGCAATTCAGGAGAGGAAACTGTCGACCATTTGTTTGTTGCCTGCTATATCGCTTCGAACGTGTGGCTTGGTATTAGTTCGTGGTGCAAAATTCCCAATATTTATGCTTTTTCTCTGAAATACCTACTCACTTTCCATAAAGATCTTAGAATATCGGAGAAGAAGAAGGAAGCTGTTCAAGGCATTATCATGATCGTGTGCTGGAGTTTATGGCGGGCTAGGAACAATGCCACTTTTTCTAATAATAGAAAATATTTTTAGCGAGATCAAGGCTTTGGGTTTTCTTTGGTTTTCCAATAGATCGAAGCACAAAGGGATAGAATGGAGGGAGTGGTGCTCATTTGTAGATATGTAATCTTGTTGTTTGTTGTTTTGTGTCGGCCCGGCTTGGGTGGGCTTTCGTGTTAATGAAGTTTACTTTTCAAAAAAAAATATATATAGCCGGACATAATATTCTAATTTACCAATACATATTCGGACCCTTTTAAAACAATAGATTCAGACTTTTAAGCTTAAATATGTTCCGACTCTTATGATAACAATTATGTTCGGACTCATTTCCAACAATAAGTGCGGATCCCTCACATTTTTACACAAGTACGGACCTATATGTTTTTACTATGTGCGGATCATTAAATTTAAGTTATGTGCAGATCCTTTGAATCTAATCATGTGTGGACACTTTATGCCATAAGTTCGGATCATTGAAGATAGTAAGAAGTGCGGATCTCTAATTTGACATTAAGTGCTGACCTGTTTTAAGATTCATAAGTGCGGACCAGGTTATAATCCACAAGTGCGGATCCCATACCATTTACTAAATGCGGATAGATTAACATTTAACATGTTTGGACCTTTATTAACCCACTATATCTGGACCCTTATGTAGGTGTAAGTGCGGACAAGTCTCATTTGACCAAGTGCGGACTACTTAAATCAATTAAGTGCGGACTTGCACGACCCTTAGTAAGTTAGGACATATTCCAAAACACATTTGCGGACTCTTGATTCAAACAAACAAATACGGACACTTTTAAAAATAACAAGTTCGGACATTTTGTGACTTCACAAAGTCTGAGAATTCCAAAAATCCCTTTCTTCAACGTTTTCAAGAACAGGAAACCCCAAATGCACAGAAATCAATGATATCAGTCATCAAATCAATCAATCTAGCAATGTTATCATACTACAAACATCAAACAATCATTGCACAATCATTTGTCTAATCAATCACGTATGTATTGGCATAATCAATCACACATAATCAATTGTTTGGATCATCTAGGGTTTGTATAAATCAAAAGAAAAAGATCGACAACATATCATATAATCACAAACACTTACCTCTGATTAAATCTAGACGGATTGAAGATCAAGGATTGATGTGTTTGAACTTGTGAAGCCAAATGATTGAAGAAGGATTAGAGATGATTAGAGAGTGATGAAAATGTCGTACAGAGAAGTCATGGAGAATTTAGGGTTTTGAGTAGTTTATTAGAGTTTCAGAGATACCCAAGCCGATCTCTTGGGCTTGTTCGGATCTTTCCCAGCTTTCCCCTTTTTCACAGCCGCCCTTAACCCACCGCCGCCCCTAACCTTCACTCACCACCATCAGAACCACCCTTCACCCACCATCGTACACCTCTCACGACCGCCAAACCCACCAACACTTTCACACCTACCTCAATCCACCACCCACCATCGCACACCATCGCACAAGTTTTTAGAGAGAGAGAAGACTGCAGAGGTTTTCTAGAGAGAGAGAAGAGAGAGAAGACTGAGAGAGAAAGAGAGAGAGTGTATGAGGTTTGTTAAATTAAATATCATTTTATTTTTATAAAATATTCCTTGTATATAACTTATTTACACAATAACCCCTGAAAAGGTGAAAAGACATGGATACCCTCATGTGCAAGACCATACTTAACCAAAAAATCTAACTAGATTAGGGCTTAAGGACATAACGTGCATGATTTTGAAACGTTAAGGACAAAACTCGTCAAATCTAAAGGCAAAGAACAGTGCCTGCAATTTAGTGTAAACATAAAGGACAAAACTTATAATTTACTATTTTCTTAATTACCAATACACTTTATGAATTCACATGAAGACGCGGACATATGTACGACATGGAACGATCTAGTTTACATAAAATTAAGTCTAATACGTTGATCATATATGAATTCCAGTTTGATTGTCGTATGGATATTGACATAAAAAGGGGGTTGGCACAAGCTCAGGCTTAAGCTCGTTTATGCTAATTTGATTCGAGCTTTTAGTAATCTGAGCCGATGCACTAGCTAATGAGCAACTTGACTCGTTCACCCTTTACTAGCTCCAATTTTCTCAAGTACTAAATACTTGTTGCTAATATCATACAAAATATTAATCCATAAAAACAATTTAATTCCTAAAATACAATGAATCTAGTTCATGTAGCCAAATATATAAAAAAAAAGCGAAAAAATATTCTACAAAATTTTGTAAAAGGCGCGTAATTTAGCCTCTAAACGACAACCCAAAATTCCAAAACCCTAAAAAACAGCCGCCACTACACAACCCAAAACATTTCACAAATTTATAACCCCGGGCTTGCATCCTACGTGTCAACTTCCCATTGGCTCCTTCAAAAATTTTAACTAAAAAAAACAACCCTCACAAACCCTCAATTTTTTTAAAAATGGCGGCAATCTTCACCACATAAATAAAACTCACACTCTCACCCATTTCCACACCCCCAATAGTTCAATATCCCAGTTTGTCACCTTGGTTCGTTGATTCAAACGTATAATATTAATATTATCATTGTTGTTCAATGGCGAACCAGGAGAACAACTGTGGGGTGAGAGTCACTAGATTAGCGAAGAAGAGAGCAATGGAAGCAATTGGGTGTCAGTTGCAACTGGCGAACAAGAAGCGAATTGTGTTGGGTGAGTTATCGAATAATATTAATCAACGGGTGGGATCTGATCTTGTTGAGGTGAAGAAATGTGGGTCGAAGAAGGTGAAGAAAGCGGTGAAAGAAAGTGATTTGGATGTGTTTGCTAGTATGGGTGATCCCCAAATGTGTGAAGAATATGCGGGTGATATCGATGAGTATCTTCGTAATATGGAGGTTTGTAACATCCCTGGTTTTGATTTTCGGTTTAATTTAAGGTTTATTTGGATCAACTATGAGTTTAATGAATTGATCTTACGTTAATTCGTCCGGGTTTAATTGAGCTAGTCTAAAGCTTAAGCTCGGCTTGTGAATAGGTTTTCAAGCTAGCACTTGGCTGGTTTTAATATTTATTATATAATTTATATACATTTATAATTATTTTTATGTATATATTTATAATTTAATACTAGTCAATTACCCGCGCGATGCGGCGGGAGTGGCAATTTACAATAGTATAATGGTTTACCGTTAGTTTATCCGTCGTCTCGTGATATATTGTATAGTACTTAAGTTAGTTTTCTTATTCGTGATATGATGGCACTCGTTTTTCTGTTAGTTTATCGATTCTTTGGTGATCTTCTACAAGAAGAGTACAAAACAAGGAAGTAGATGTAATTAAAAACAAGAAGAGTTCAAAACAGTCAAGTAGCTGGACAAAACAATAAAAACAAAATGCGGGGAGTCTCTTGTATCTCTTCCTGTTTTACCAATACATCCGTTCGCTTATGACTTTCTTGTATCTTCTCCTCTACTGTACCAGATTTCGAGACATAAAAAAAATGTTAGACGCTTATAGGTGATTTAAAATAGTAATTAAAAGGTAATTTCTGGAAGCAAATAAGGCACAAAATCTACTAACTTGCCTTCTTTTTTATACGGATGCGATTAATTAATCACGCAACACTTCCTGGTAGACAACATTTGATGTGTAAACTCCGCGTTGTTTGAATTCTTTGGCGAGATGTACCAACACCTTCGTACTTTGTCTTGAAACCCCTCTTGATAACGCGACATAAAGTTATCCATGTGAAAATACAGAATCCGGTAGATAAATACCAACGTTCAGAATTGTTTGACCTTGAGCTTTATTAATCATCATGGAAAAGCTAAGTCTAATTGGAAATTGTTTTCTTTTCAGCTTGAATGGGAACATGTCATCTTCAGAAAGGGTTAGAGGGATTCTTGGCAAAAAAACTCTTTTTCCGGCATGTTGACCGATTTCAATTTCCGCATCAATAACATTTCGCTTGAAACCCTTACATATCAACCGCGTGCCATTACACAGGCCATGTGATGGATCGATATTACGTAACAATATTATTGGGCATCCAATTTTTAAACGAAGCTTATGAGGCGGCAAACCACTAACATTTAGCGAGTTTAAGAACTCGACCGGATAGAAGTTGCGCTGCTCGTCTTCAGCTTCATCAAAACTGTAATAAACTTTTTCCTCCCCTTGAAAAATTTCAATCATTTGATTATTAATCTCGTCAACACTATCATTTTTAGTGGACAATATTGCTCTAGAGATTATATAATCTGAAGAATATACATTATCTTCAATTGACGGAAAGATGGCATGGATCAATTCTTTTATAGCGTTTTCTCTGTTGTTGCACTGAATTGTCATGTCATCGGGTATGCGGATATAGTTTCCTTCGATTGGTTCTTCAGTTCCATCGCCGACTCTTAAAAGAAATTTAGAAAACCATGGATCTTTCAGCGCTCTCATATTTATGGTCAACCGCATCTTCTTAGTCAAAGACCAAAGAGGTGACATTTGTACGGTGGAGTCTACAATCTGTGCTCGAGTGCCACGTTTAATAATCGGCAACACCTGTCTGAAGTCACCTCCCATAACCATTATCTTTCTACCAAATGGGAGACTAACACCTATAATGTCTTGGAATGTACGATCGAATGCCTCTATCGCCTGTCGTTTAGCCATCGACGCTTCATCCCATATGATTATTTTGGTAGACCGAATGAGTTTAGCGGCCCCACTCTGTTTTTTGATATTGCACATTGAATTATTTTCAAGATTAAGAGGAATCTTGAATCTCGAGTGAGCCGTTCTACCTCCTGGCATATTATTAGCCGCTGCACCTGATGAAGCTGTTGCGAGAGCAATAAGACCACGTGACCGAATTTCAGCAAGCAAAGCAATGTACAAAAATGTTTTTCCAGTTCCACCTTGACCAACATGTAAATTATCACATATCTCAGGCCACTTAGGATTACATGTCATTGTAAGGAATACATCAGGCTTGCCGTCATCTTGAACTAACGTCATCGCATCTAGAAACCGACGTCGCATGTCGCGAGGCCCCCCGATGAAAGATGCAGGCAACACAATTCTTTTCCCGACTCTGTTTGCATGAACCTCACCAGTATTGACGCAATCCACAATACCTTGGTACAATTCAGCCCGAATCTTAGCCTGGTTTCTCTCACAAAATTCTAAGCGGGACGTCTCAATTTTGATGTAAACATCAACCACAAACTGCTGTAGCAGCCTACCACCGAACAGAAGCACATTTTCGGTAGATCGAATCTGGAACTTGTAATAGTAGTACTCTCGCATAGCCACGGTTGTTCTACCACTTCGTGTGTTAGCCTCTGAACGATGAAGATGTATTAAAAACAAACAGTTAATAAAAATAAAACGCATTACGCTATTTTTATGATCTTCACTTAAAAAGGATAACAAATTGTTGGTACCTTCCATTTCTCCTTCGATGTTGTCATTGTTGCGAACCTCATTGATTGATACTCCGTGACGTGGTATGTTAGCATGCCAACCCGACTCACCATTAGGAAAAAATAGAGGATACAACAATGGATCGTAACAACTGAAGTACGGTTGAATAGTTTGTCTATATTCAGACCTACCGTACACAACAATACTTCGTTTATACGAAGTGATATTGTCATTACCTTCAACCCAAATACCAGCTACCTATATAATTGTGAACTATAAGTAAAATAAGCAATACTATTAAATAATTGCAATTAATATAATATTATATATACCTCCGATGTCGTTGGTCGGTTGTACACCCTTTGGTCAAGTTCAACCGAAGTATTCAAAGTGACTCTATAGTTGTCCAGAGGTCCTAGTTCCGCAAGTCTTCTAAATGTATCGACATATGGGTTTGTAGAAAGAACGCGTGTTAAAATCCGAGTAATACGCCGATCAAGATTTGGCCATCGGAGTCTGTGATCTAACTCAGTATCAGGATCGTAAAAATACAACTGCAAGTACCTAGGGGTCCCATCCCTCGGAACTAATTGGTCGATTCTGTGATATATTCCTTTATGTGCACGAAAAGTATATACGTCGTCTCTCATATTGTTCAATGTATCATCCAATGTCACACCCTTTGAGGCAAAAGAAAAATTGGTGTTATAAGCACGGATGTTTTGCCTAAACATATCACCAATTTCATCTTGAGACGTGAAAAGTCGGTACAATTCCTCTGGAATTTCTAAGTTTGCTAGCACTGTTTTCCCACTCATACAACAAAAGGTATCAAATTCAAATTGAAATTGTTTTGCTCCACAATTTGGACATGCACCTCGTTCCTTTAAAACACGATGCTCTCCAGGTACTCCATTGTAAACAAAATTATAAGGATCATCTTCTACACTCCCATCTTGGAAGGAAGGTTGATCAACTACTTCAGCAAATTGGGGTAATAAAGTACGCGGCTGAATTCGAATACCTAAAAAAATTGTTGTATTAAGTAATGAAGGTTGTAAAAGATGTCAAGTTCGAAAAAGAAATCATTGTTAAATAAATAGAAACCTCGTGATGTTCTATCCCTAACTACGTCAATTACAGAGGGGATTGTGGTTATCGGCGTAACATCATCTATCGGGGTTTGGTTGACTTGACTGCCATTTGAAATACGCATTCCATTATCGTTTTGTGTATTAGAACATCCTTTATTGTACTCCTTGCGTTTTATAGTAGAAACACTTGAGGCATTTTCATTTGTTGTTTGTGTAATTTGAGTAATATTAGTTTGTAAACTTCTTAACGGTGTCCTTTCTGTTGACCTATTACTCATTAAAGATATTGATGAAGCACTTTGGGAGGCATCACCACTCCCAAATTTAGATACTTTGTTATTTTCTTTGCGTGCAGCGTAGTATCTTTTTTGATACTCTTTTCGTTTTTCAGCTTTAGTAGATGCACTCGAGCTAGAAGCATGATTACGAGGGTTTGGTTGTCCATTAGTCATTGTAAATTGATAAACTGACAAATACCTTGCAAATTAAATAAAAGAGAGTTATCATAGATGATAAATTCTCAGATCATTACAACATTCCAACACATAACTTAGAGAAAAACAAACCAAATGATAACATTGAAATACATAATGATAACATTAAAATACATGACTTAAACCGAATATCGTGACTTAGAGAAAAATTACACAAATCCTTAAAACATTGACATACATAATGATAACATTAAGTGAAAGCCAATCTAAATACTTGGTGAAACAATGGTCTCCACAAATACCGCACCCTTAAAACCTCGAAACCAAGAAACGGGATAAAAACATTCGAAGGGCTTCATATCCATTTCAATTGTAAACAACTTCCCTAATTTAGTAATCACAAACCAATTACCATTTGTCACATAATGTGTTATATCGCACCACAATGACAATGATATCGGGGGGATCGGAGGACATGATAAGACCTTAATCCAGTAATCCCCTTGTAGCGTCCATAGGTCAATTGTCATCTCAAACATGCCAGTGCTAGCAAACATGTGAAGCTCATTTTTTACATTCACTAAAACACCTTGAACCATTCCTATATAAGGAACGGGTGGAAAGCTTATCTCCTTGAACTGCGCCGAATTAACATCAAAACAAATCACCACCTTCGTACCTCCAAGCCAACATTCGCAAACAGTGAAATATAGAGTACCACCACAAAATGTGCCAGCTGACCAATTGAAATGAGGGCTTAGGTACTCTTGTCTTGTTATGAAAGGAATATTTCTCCAAGAGTCTACTTCCCTAGAATAAACATAGACACCAAGTACACCACTTCTACGCTTTATATGCAAGACCTTGTAATCATCGTCAGCGTCAACGTATAAACCAACGGCATCAAGGTTATTTATATAGTTTCCATGAGAATCAGGAGTTGACAAACGCTTAAAAGCAGTAGTTGTTGGATTCCAAAGCAGCAGCTCGTATGTATGATTCAAGCAAACACACAACAATCCATTCAAATGTGAAAGTATTGAGACATCATTATTTTGGTGATGGAATGGAAATGTAACTATGGAGCTTGGCCCATAGTCATTGGATTTAGAGATGATCGGATGAACAGAGCATGTTAGGTCGTCAATTAGTAGAACTCTCTGGTTAGATGAAACTAATGAGCGAGAACAATGTATCCTTACGAAATCTTGTGTTGACAGTAACGCATACCATTCCTTACATACACTCTTATAACGACCTACATCCTTCGCTGGCACCCTCGTTAATATTTCAAACACGATTGTATGAACAGGAAGGTCAGCCATGGTTATACCTTCGTTTAACACAGATAATGACTATTTAGTTGTCCAATCTAAGAAGATTATAGTTTGGTGAAAAATAGGTGTAACCATTACATGTAAATCAAGTAATATAACATACTTGTAATAACAAAGTAAAGTATACTTCTACAATTACTTCAATATGAGGGAAACAAAAAGCAAAACACGAAACACCAAGAGAGACTTTAATATTCAACAACTAAACATATAACAACACCAAATGTTTCTAACTTAAACACAAACTTGGATAACGATCCATAATTTAAATATCCCATGCCTCGACCATATCTGGTTCGTAGGTAATCGTACTCAACTCCGTAGACTTCAAAATATTAACTGAAATAACAAATAAAATATAACTTTTATTAAATTACATGACCCATTAAATCTAACTAATTTTTAGAATGTTCATGTGTAAAGCATAACATACTATCTGGTAGATGAACCAACTTGACACGTGATACATATATAATAGACCTTTGTTGCACGGCTCGAATGGAACGTATAACATCGGAAGGCTTCAGGGCAGACAAAAACAATTGTATTGTGTGACCACTGTATATTACGATTTTGGGTTAAAGTTCTTCTAATAAATAATATTTTCTTACATATAATGTAAATATTATGTTCGTAATATGTTAATAATAAATAATAACTTACGTCTTATCTTGAAGAGAAAGTTCAAAACAACACTGATCATGTTTGCCTTCTATTATTCTCCCAACCACATCTATAACAAAATCAGTCAAATCGTATACGCCATATTATACATACATATATAAAGTTTTATTATATATTTAATAAAAAATATAGATAGAGAATTTATATGTACCAACAATATCCATTTGAGGTCTCCTGTCATGCTTCAATTCTATAATGGAAGGGACCAATGGATATAAAGAAGCACCCCTTGGAATCGTAAGCATAAGTGAAGAAAGCTTTGTATATTCGTTGATGACAATTTTTTTCTTGGACCAAACTAACACGTAATTCTGGTACTTTGGGTACTCATGATAGTTGAGATTCTCAATTTGGAAATGATTCAAGGAAAAAAAACCACCCATCAATGCCGCGTCATTATATATGTGTATCAAATGTTGTGGGACGAACGCAACAATTTTTTGTCTCTAAAAAGAAAAGAAATTTAGTGGTGGAAAAACGCTTACTCTTATAACACAAAGTAAATTAAAATAATGTTCTTACGTGTTGATCAAGAAAAATAACCACTAATCTCTTTTCATCGACGTCATGCCAAATAAACTCCACCTTAACAAAGATTATATTATACCATGCTCTATCATTTCTCAATGATGAAAATTCTTCAACGGAAAAATGATCAGACATATCCTATTAAGTGTTCAATGTTAGTTAACTAAAAAAATAAAAACTCTAGAAAATTAAATTTAAAATAAAACATGATTAAAATTAAACAGCAAATTTAAACTTAAACTAATACATAATTAAAAGTTACATAATTAAGATTCAAACTAATGCGAGAAAAAAAACTACAGTCATCATCAAAGTTGTTCTAAGGTTCCCAAACCATTTCTTCATCCAATGGTGGTTCGTAAACCACCCCAGGGTCAGTTTCGTACCCTTCGGCCCAGGTCGGTAATTCTTGTGTTTGACTGTGGTTTTCCACATAAGGGGGGTTTGGAGGTGGAGGATGCATAGGCAGTATAGGAGTGTTTGCTACCGGACGATGACACCCCTCCTCAATTTGTATTGCACCAAATTGTAGTTGAGCGACGGTATAGTCATACGCCCAATTCAACTCTTCATCCGTCCAACCAAATGGATCATCATGATCAGGGTTTGTCACCGGATGAGGGGTTGAAACCGGAGGTGGGGTTGAAACCGGAGGTGGGGTTGATACCGGATGTGGGGTTGACACCGGACGAAAAGGGTTTCTAACTTCAGGGTTTGAAGTTAGAGGGTTTGAATCAGGAAGGTTTAAATGACGACGGGATGATCGCCCATGGTTTGTTGATCCTAGTGGTTCAACGGGAATTGGATAACCACCACCCATACCTCTCAATTGATATGTGTTTGGAGTGTTTTGTAAACTGAAAAATACAATTTTGATGGATATAAAGATCAATTTTAAAGGAAATAAAAATAGTTTGGTTAAATATTAAAAAAAGGATTGTGTAAACTGAAACATACAATTTTAATTGGATATAAAGATCAATTTTCTTACCATGTTAAAAATTAACATCAAAGTAAACTCAAACATAAGAAATTCTGTAAACTGAAAAATACAATTTTTATTGTAACAATTTTAACATCAAAGTTAACTAAAATGTTTACTGGATTTATATTATTTTTTTTTTACCAAAAGAAATGGCAGTTCGGATCATCATCAGTTAACTATCGTGTTTTAAACAACTCATTATTCGATTGGGAACCGAAAACCACAAAATATGAACGGGACGGGACCAATTTGTAATGCGATACTCGTTATTTTTTAGTTTTTATCAACAAAATATGAACGGGACAGGTATAGTAAATTTGATATTTTAACTCGTGTAACAAAGTTTCGTCAAACAATAGTATTCAAAAACATACTAAAAAAAACAAATAGATAATACTTGAATTTAGAGTGTCCAATTTATTTGACTACTTACTTTTTATACTTGTGTATCACAACGAAAATAGCCTTGAAGTTCATGCAAGTACGTTTTTGTAGGATAACTTTACACAACGAAAATAGTAACTATATTTCATAAATGCACTACATAACTTATTATGGTTTGTGTACTAAAATCGTATTGCAAAGTTACAAAATCATTTATTAATCCTGAAATTATATAAAAACTATTCTTAAATGAAGAAATCACAAAGTATTATGGCACATTTACAAAACAAATACAGAAGCAAAATGCATAGAAATAATACATGTAAACTAAAATAATACATGTTAAACTAAAATAATACATGTTACAAAACAAATACAGAAGCAATAAAGTCTATACTTAACATTTATTTTACAACACATGTAAACTAAAATAATACATGTTACAAAACAATACAGAAGCAAAATGCATAGAAACAATACATGTAAACTAAAATAATACATGTTACAAAACAAATACAGAAGCAATAATGTCTATACTTAACATTTATTTTACAGCACATGTAAACTAAAATAATACATGTTACAAAACAATACAGAAGCAAAATGCATAGAAACAATACAGAAGCAAAATGCATAGAAATAATACATGTAAACTAAAATAATGCGACAGTTAAAAGTGAAAAAAGTAACCAAGAAACGTGAGTAAACTTACAACAATGCAAGAGCCTAATGTAAAAAGCCGAAAGAAAATTGAAGACCTTGATGTGAAGAGCCGAGAAACAACGCAAGACCCAGATGTTTAGAGTATTGATTGATATTCTGAAATCGAAGTAAAATAGAAGATGTTAGGTTGATGTTTCGAAGGTTTGATGTAAGATTCAAAAGTAGGATGAAGTTGTTGGCAAAACTTACAATTTGAAGGTTTTAGTATCTAAGTTGAGTGCTTGAAGAGTTGTAAAGAATTGTGATGAATGTAGTTGAATTTATAGACTTCTAAGCATGCTTCCTTTCTGACAAATCCGAACAGTGTTTGCTTTTACAACTGTATTTGAACAGTCATCGTCAGTAAAAAAATTCAAAAAGGGTAGCAGTAAAATTTTTTGGATTCTGAAAGCTTGTCAATTGTTCAAAGACTTTTTGTGAAAAGTCTTTGAAAGGTTGTCAACTGTTCAGCTGGAAAATCAGGAGTTAGGTTTCTGAAAAAGGTTTCGAAAGTCTTTCTGACAGGTTACTGTTCAATTTTTTTGTCCAAAAAAACACTATATCAATTTTTACTTTAAATTCAAAAAGTTTATTAAAAAGAGTTATAATTTGATGCAAGTGCAAAGCTGTTTAGGGTTTTAACCTGATTCATTACTTTAAATAAATTTTTACTTTAAATTCAAAAAGTTTATTAAAAAGAGTTATAATTTACTGCAAGTGCAAAGCTGTTTAGAGTTTTAACCTGATTCATTACTTTAAATCAATTGTTACTTTAAATTCAAAAAGTTTATTAAAAAGAGTTATAATTTGATGCAAGTGCAAAGCAGTTTAGAGTTTTAACCTGATTCATTACTTTAAATCAATTTTTACTTTAAATTCAAAAAGTTTATTAAAAAGAGTTATAATTTGATGCAAGTGCAAAGCTGTTTAGAGTTTTAACCTGATTCATTACTTTAAATCAATTTTTACTTTAAATTCAAAAAGTTTATTAAAAAGAGTTATAATTTGATGCAAGTGCAAAGCTGTTTAGAGTTTTAACCTGATTCATTACTTTAAATCAATTTTTACTTTAAATTAAAAAAAGTTTATTAAAAAGAGTTATAATTTGATGCAAGTGCAAAGCTGTTTAGAGTTTTAACCTGATTCATTACTTTAAATCAATTTTTACTTTAAATTAAAAAAGTTTATTAAAAAGAGTTATAATTTGATGCAAGTGCAAAGCTGTTTAGAGTTTTAACCTGATTCATTACTTTAAATCAATTTTTACTTTAAATTAAAAAAGTTTATTAAAAGGGTTATAATTTGATGCAAGTGCAAAGCAGTTTAGAGTTTTAACCTGATTCATTACTTTAAATTAATTTTTACTTTAAATTAAAAAAGTTTATTAAAAAGAGTTATAATTTGATGCAAGTGCAAATCTGTTTAGAGTTTTAACCTGATTCATTACTTTAAATCAATTTTTACTTTAAATTCAAAAAGTTTATTAAAAAGAGTTATAATTTGATGCAAGGGCAAAGCTGTTTAGAGTTTTAACCTGTTTCGTTGTCGGTTTCGACTTGTGGCGGGTTCAATAGCCTAAGGTTTTCTTTGCATTTTAGGGGGAAGATGGACGCATCTCTCCACAGGGCATACAAAACACAGGTTATTGGTGGAAGCCCGCCACATTTAACATATAAAGTTTTTTTATATGTTAAATCTGGCGAGCGGCCGCCAATAACCTGAGTTTTGTATGCCCTGGGAGAGAAGCACCCATGTTCCCCTTAAAATGCAAAGAAAACATCAGAAACATGATACCCAATGCATAGGAGCCACCCATCCTGATTGATCTTACCTGATTACATAAGAAACATGAGACTTGAAATCAGTTGTCATTGAAGTGTAGCCAAAAATCTATTGATCACATCAACAAAACCAAACAATAATAAATTTACCTGCAAGTGCTGAAATTAACTATCTCCAGCCAATATGATACTTTTCACTGCATCCATAACTTTTCGCCCGCTGCGGCACCGGATACCTTAACAAACTTAAAACAAAAACCCATATAATAGAATAGAGCCTTTAGACTCACAGGATCCAACCCTCGTGACTCGATATTATAATTATTATCAACTAAAAAATCGAAAAAAAAACAAAAACACGATAAACATTTTGGGACATGAAAATTGACCAAAACACGATAAACATAAGACAATACTAACATATATATATTTAATATGAACAATTTTATCTAAAACCAACTATTACTTATAATTCAAACAATTATCTTTTTACCCTGATAATGAAATCTATTAAAATCTTGAACCACCCATTCGTAATTTCATAAAATAGACCAAAATACACCACATACTGCGAGACCCATATCATAAAATGTTACAAAAAGTACACATATTTAATCAGTAACATTAGATCTATAACAAACATAATCAGCTACAAACATACCATATCTGTAACAAACATAATCAGTAACATAAGCATGTAAATCAGCTACAAACATACCAGATCTGTAACAAACATAATAAGCTACAAACATACCAGATCTGTAACAAACATAATAAGCTACAAACATACCAGATCTGTAACAAACATAATCAGTAACATAAGCATGTAAATCAGCTACAAACATTAGGTACAAACATAATCAGTAACATAAGCATGTAAATCAGCTACAAACATACAAGATCTGTAACAAACATAATCAGTAACATAAGCATGTAAATCAGCTACAAACATACCAGATCAGGTACAAACATAATCAGTAACATAACCATGTAAATCAGCTACAAACATACCAGATCTGTAACAAACATAATCAGTAACATAAGCATGTAAATCTGCTACAAACATACCAGATCTGTAACAATCATAATCAGTAAGATAAGCATGTAAATCAGCTACAAACATACCAGATCAGGTACAAACATAATCAGTAACATAAGCATGTAAATCAGCTACAAACATACCAGATCTGTAACAAACATAATCAGTAACATAAGCATGTAAATCAGCTACAAACATACCAGATCTGTAACAAACATAATCAGTAACATAAGCATGTAAATCAGCTACAAACATACCAGATCTGTAACAAACATAATCAGTAACATAAGCATGTAAATCAGCTACAAACATACCAGATCTGTAACAAACATAATCAGCTACAAACAAAATCAGCTACAAAGAAAATCAGCTACAAACATACCAGATCCGGGCTGCCAATATTCCTCTAAGAACTCAGATCTGCAAGTCGTGTAACCTCAGATCTGTCAATATTCATAAAAAAATCCTCAAAAAATGACGGTAGATCTGAGAAATTTCAGCAGAAAAAAGTACCTGGCTCGACGGTGGTAAGGTAGATCTAAGTCGATGGTATCTCCACCGCTCCATCTTCATCTATAACAGAACAAACAAAACAAACTCAAAATCGGCTACAAACAAAATCAGGTACAAACAAAATCAGCTACAAACATACCAGATCCGGTTATTCCGATGCACCCTAACACGAACAACTCAACGGCAGATCTAAAATATTACACAGATCCGATTCAAATTCCAGATGTTACTTGCAAGATAAACACAATAATCAACTTCAAATTAAAAATACAAACTTCTTTAAAGAAAAAAAAACTAAACTACAGAACACATACCACATCTGGTTATTCCGGTGCACCCTAACACGAACAACTCAACGGCATATCTGAAATATTACACATATCCGATTCAAATAACAAAAAAAAGATACTGTAAAAAGAAAGCTACCGAGAGGTCAAACCAGTCGATCTGGAGAGATTCATCGCTGAGGAAGCGTATATCTTGAAGCGACTGGTAAAGAAACCCTAGAAATGGTGGTGATGATAATGAGGAAGTCGATCTGGTGTCGGATGTAAAGAGATTCATCACAGAGAAACCCTAGATCTTGATCTTGGAGCGCCTGGTTTTGAAACCCTAGAACCGCGTCTGGTGAGAGAGAGAAGAAGAAGAAGAAGAAGAAGAATGGGGGCGGATGCAAATGAAATGAATTTAGGGTTAGATTTAGTGAAAGAAAGTATATATTGGATCCATTTGATTAAAACGGGTCAAAGGGGTCCGGTTAGAATCCATGAGCGGCTCCGCGTGTGTTGAAGGATTTTTCAACACCTTTGTGCTTAAAAGGTTGTACAATGGGCTTCAAATGGTTGTAAAGTGGCAAATGACCATTTCTGTCCTTCCTATATGCTTATTAAAGTAGTATAGATATATTACTCAGTAATTTTTTTCTTATAAGTTTACATATAGTAATAGTTATTATATAAATATATTTAGTACATTAAAAAAATTATATAAATGTAAGATTGTGATTCTACTTGAGCTCAATAATTGAAGCTCGTGCTATGGCTCTTTTTATAAAAAAAAAAAACTCATTTTTAGGCTTTAGCTCGGACTAAATTCGAGCTTGAGCTCTTTTTATTAAAAAAAAACTCATTTTAGGCTTTAGCTTAAATTTGAGCTTGGGCTCTTTTTATTAAAAAAAACTCATTTTTAGGCTTTAGTTCGGACTAAATTAGAGCTTTTATCGATCTGAACATGGGTAGCTCACGAGCTGCTTGATTAATTCGGGCTCAAGTTACATCCTTACTTATTAGGGTTCTGAAAATAATTTGGATTGCAATCAGATTTTAGGGTTAAATCGATAGGTTTATTTGGGAATTAAAGTTATGATATATTTTTTTTTAATTTCAGATGGAGGTAAAGAGAAGACCATTAGCAAATTATATTGAGAAAGTGCAAAAAGATGTAACAGTTAATATGAGGGGTGTATTGGTTGATTGGTTAGTAGAAGTTGCAGAAGAATACAAGCTTCTTCCAGACACTTTATATCTCACAGTTTCCTACATTGATAGATTTTTATCAGCAAATGTTCTTAACAGACAAAGACTTCAACTTCTTGGTGTTTCTTCAATGCTCATCGCATCGTAAGTATCGCGATTTGTCTGTTTGATCGGTTCTTCGCCATTTTTTATTATATGTTATTAATTTAATTGTGTTTTTTTTACCAACAGAAAATATGAAGAAATAACCACTCCACATACCGAAGATTTCTGTTACATCACGGACAATACGTACACAAAACAAGAAGTTGTAAAGATGGAAGCCGAGGTGCTTAAAACGCTAAAATTCGAAATGGGAAATCCCACAGTGAAAACATTTGTTAGAAGATTTACTAGATTAGCTCAAGAAGATTATGATGTAAGCTCTAACCCCTTTTTGTTTTTAATTCTTGATTTATGGGTCATTTCTTATCATGTAACTGATCATTTATATGTTGTTTACGCGTTTGACAGACACCCAATTTGCAGTTGGAGTTCTTGGGTTATTATTTAGCCAAATTGAGCTTGTTAGAGTATAGTTGCATCAAGTTTTTGCCTTCAATGGTAGCTGCATCGGTTACATTTCTTTCAAGATTTATGCTCAAACCCGAGTCACATCCATGGGTAAGATATGCAGAATTTGGCTCTGGAACAACTCTCTGGATACAAGCCATCGGATTTAAAAGAATGTGTCAAAATTTACATGATTTGCAATCGAGTCGAAGAGGTGCAAATTTGGTAGCAATTAGAGAAAAATACAATCAACATAAGGTTTGTGCAACATTTTATATAACAAATGTGTATGATTCTTGTTTCTTGTTGCCATAGTTCTAAAATCTAACTGGAATTTGTTGTTTTATGTAGTTTAAATGTGTGTCGGGATTGTCTTCTCCTTCGGTGATTCCAACATCCTTCTTTGAAGACATCAAGAAACTGTAAATTTTGGTTGACTACACACCAAATTGATTGATGAAGATTTAAGATAAAACATAGAAGGTTTGAAAGCCAAGATGAATCTTTGACTTTGACTTGATTATTGGAATGACAAGTGGCTGGTTCGATCCTGCTAACACTAGCTATGAGCCCATGTTAATTGTGTTGTTAGAGCTATGAGCCCATATTAATTTTGGATAGAGAGAGAGAGGTTGATTAGTTGTTTAGATCAAAGGTATACATGTTAATTGTGTTGTTAGAAAGTGAGCCACATGTAAGGTTGTTGGGTATGGGGGCGTCGCCCCACCCGTCTTGCTCCGGCGACGGCATCTACACCAACCCGCCCCCCGTCCCCGTCCTCAACGTCCGAATATGGACGTTTGCGACAGACCAAAACATGTGGGCCCCCCTCTTTCTTCTCGGCGCCGGCTCCGTCACCCCATCCCGCCCCCCGTCCCCGTCCCCCCCTCCGTCACCATACACAGGTTAACACTTATAGATTTGATCAAAGTCTGAGTGCCTTCTATTCATTAGTAAACTATGGATGATTAATGTTTTACACATTATGCTGCTTCAAGGGGTAGTAATTGTTAGGGGCAGCAATTCTTGACGACCCAAACATGACCTACTAATAAAATGGGCTGAAGTGTTAACTTGTTTAAGTATTTAAAAAAAACTTTTATTGTTATAAATGTATTTATTGTGGTTATCTATAGATAGATTTTATCATGTTATTCAAGTGGTTAGAGTTATAGATTGATATGATTCTTAATTGTATAGAGTAAAGTTCCCGTACAAATAACTTTAACGTACTAAACGTACGAATAGTATGAAAAAGACAAAAACACGCGGTGGCATTTTTGTAATTATCTGCTTGTAGGGTAATTATCAAAATTACTCTACAAATAATACTTTAGAGTAATTTTGTAAAATGTTCTTGTAGAGTAATTTTAATCTTGTAGAGTAATTTTGTAAATACATTAATAAAGGTGGTTCTCGAATTAACCTTACCCTATATATATATATATATATATATATATATATATATATATAGGGCTGTAAACGAACCGAACGTTCAGCGAACAGTTCGTGAACCGTTCGGCGGGAAGTTCGTTTATGTTCGTTCGATTAGCTTAACGAACGAACACAAACAAAAAAATTCGTTCGGTTAGCTTAGCGAACGAACATGAACATAGGTCTCGTTCGTTCGACTGCGTTCGTTAACGTTCGGTAATATGTTCGATTACGTTCGTCCGTGTTCGTTTGATTATATTAAAAAATAATAAACTTTTTATCTAAACATATTGAAAACTTGAAACCCTTTTTTTTTCTAAGTTAGCTAAAATTTGGTCATGCTAAGACATTTTTGGGGATAATTGTGTCTAGGTTAGTTAAAGTTGATTCATCGTTTGGTGGTGTATTAGACTTCTTGTGTTTTGATTTATTATTTGATGGTTGTCTTTAACTACTTATATCCAATGTTTAAGGATAACAATATTTTTATTTTCTTATTTTCAAGTTAAATGTTCGTTTGCTTTCTTTTTTATGTGCTTGGGTTCGTTTGTGTTCGCTTGCGTTCGTTTGTGTTCGAGAATAGTGTTCACGAACTGTTCGTGAACAACTGAATTTCCTTAACGAACGAACACGAACATAAACTTATGTTCGGTATGCGTTCGTGAATAGTTCGCGAACATGTTAATTTCTTAACGAACGAAGACGAACATGACCTTGTTCGTGTTCGTTCGGTTCGTTTACAGCCCTATATATATATATATATATATATATATATATATATATAGTGGAGAGTTCAAATGAGAAGAAATTTTTTGTAAGAAGAAAAAAGAAGTTTCAACCAATAAAAAATGCTTCATTTTACTTCATTTAATATTTGTATTTAATTTTAATATAAGGGTATATTTGTAAACTTACATATATCATTAATTTGTATTATTCCTCTTTAATAGCTAACTACATTAAAATTGTAACTTATTTTCAAAATATATATATTTTTTTAAATAATAAAAAATTGATTTAGAGTGTAGGACAAATTAGTAGGTGTGTAGGATAAATTACGAGTTGTGTATCATAAATTTAAATATGTGTAAGATAAAATTCAAAATGTGTAGGGTAATTTTTTATGTGCATAGGCAAAAGAAATTGGGGTTGAGAATGATAGTCTTTATGAGTAATTAATTACTTAAAGATAATAATAATAAATGAGATGAAAGAAAACTATTTAACATTTACAATAGTACCCTTTGTTCTTTTTATTCTCAATAAAATTTTCTTCTCAAATGAATCTTCCCCTATATATATATATATATATATATATATATATATATATAATATAATATAATATAATATAAGTATCTAGGGAAAACTCATTTAATCTACAAAACTTGGGAAACCTGAATTATGTGGACATGATTGATCCACATCATATCTTTAAAACACATGTTCAAATGGCAAATTGGTCACTTGTTCAAGCCATCACTTCACCCTGTTCCCCATCCCATCAAGTCACATTTATTACCAATCAACCCATCAACTTTTTAATCAAAAAAATATACTACAGAACTTCCATTTTTTCTTCCTTCTTTATCCTCCATTCTTTTCTTCCTCAAAAACCCTAACTCCATTGCTGTCTTCCATCTTTCATGGCCGAGCCACATGACTTCGTGTCTGATCTTCAGGCTTATTCTCCTAGCTGTGTATTCCGGAACAACTTCATCGGCGACGAATCACCGGCGGTTTACTTCCAGCAGGCTTCATCTTCTTCAGGTATGTGAATGAATCAAAATTCTGTTCTATTTTTTTAGGAGACAATCATGTTTTTTTTTTTTGTTCATGTTCTTTTTTTAGGAGTCAATCATCTTCTTTTGGTTCCTGTTCTTTTTTTTTTATGAGTCAATCATGAATACCCTGCCATTTACATGTTTGTTGGTGTGGTTGGAAGGATAAATTTGTTCTTTTTTTACCAGACAATTGTGGTTTCTTTTCCAAGTAGTGTTAACTGTTTTTTTTTTTTTTTGCAGATTAAATGATTTGTTTTGGATCCTTTTGTTTAACTTATTTGAAGTTTTTTCACATCTTTTAATATCTTGCACAACCAAGCAACCAATTTGTATTTTCTTTTTGTTTTGTTGGCGTTTGAAACCCATGACTATACAAGTTTTTGATTTATGGTATAATCAGGTCTTGGACATATCTGATGGGAAATTGAAGGCTGTGTTTTGGGCTGATGAGATCTCCAAGCTAAACTACAAGGCTTTTGGCGATGTGTTAGCGTTCGATGCTACTTACCAGACAAACAAGTTAGTAGATATATTACACCTAATATATGGAACATGTTGTACATGTGTTACACATGTAGCTCTTATGTTACAACCTTTTCTGTTACGTCAAAACAATTTGTAACATGTGTTACAGATCTGCCTTTTTTAATTTTCTGACAGTTGTACATGTGTTACACATGTAGCCATTATGCTAAGAGGTTTTGGAAAAAAAGGATAAATTCATTGTTACTTCAAATCGATAGGCAATTCTAAGATGTATTACACATGTTACAATTATCGATTGTTTTGAAGTAACAATAAGCATTCTAAATAATAGGCAGTTGTAACATGTGTTACACAAGTAGCTCTTATGTTACAATCTTTCCTAACAAACGTAATGCGTATTACATGTGTTACACATCTAACTATTAAGATAAATGGTTGTGAAAAAAGATATCTTTACTTTTACTTCAAAACAATAAGCAATTGTAACTTATGTTACATGTGTTACAGATCTGCATTTTTTACATTTCTGACACATGTACATATGTTACACATGTGGGCCTTATGGCAGGGGGTTTGGGAAAAAGATAAATTCATTGTTAACGATAGGGGATTTTAAGATGTGTTACACATGTTAGAATTGTATATTATTTTGAAGTAGCAATAGGCATTCTAACATCTATCTGCATAATGTTGTGAAGAAAGATTCCTTCATTGTTACTTCAAAACAATAGGCAGTTGTAACATGTGTTAGACATGTAGCTCTTATTTTACAATCTTTCCTAACAAACGTAAGGCATATTACATGTGTTACACATCTAACTATTAAGTAAGATAAATGTTTGTGAAAAAAATATATATTTACTGTTACTTCATAACATTAAGAAATTGTAACATGTGTTACAGATCTGCATTTTTTAAATTTCTGACACATGTACATGTGTTACACATGTAGGTCTTATGCTAGGGGTTTGGGAAAAAAATTCATTGTTAATGATAGGGAATTCTAAGATGTGTTACACATGTTAGAATTATCTTTTGTTTTGAAGTAACAATAGGCATTCTAACAGGTATCTGCATGATGTTGCGAAAAAAGATTTCTTCATTGTTACTTCAAAACATTAGGTAGTTGTAACATGTGTTACAGATCTTAAAATTGTCTATCTTTTTCAAATAACAACAGGCATTTTGACATGTATCTGCATAATGTTAAGGGTTGGAATAAGAATATGCATTTTATTTTGAGTTCTGACACCTTTTACATGTGTTACACCGACATGTAACATGATTTTATGCTAACCGCCCACCCCCTTTTTTCCCTGGTACAACATGATTTTTGTACCATTCACTGGTGTAGACAACCACAAGCATTGTGTGACCTTTGGTGCTGGGTTGCTTTTAAATGAGACTGTTGAATCTTATAAATGGGTACTCCAAACATTCTTAAAAGCACATGGGACTGAACCCCGGTTGATCTTAAGCGATCAGGACCATTCGATGAAACAGGCTATTCAAGAAGTCTTTACAATCGCTGACGACAATCGCTGACCAGACACCAAATTTTTGACACGTGTTATGTACGTGTAACAGTATTTTGGACTTTGCACCTCGATGCAGCAGCAAAACTGTTACGTGTGTAACACGCATTATCCAATACTTGTTTTTGTTTAGGTATGCTACTTTTTGCAAGTTAATTGGTGATGCTCAGTATGTTCTTCGTTACTTAGTTTAAAGTATGTACGTTTCATGTGAAACATAAACAATATTCCGCTCGTGTTTCAACATGTATTTTGGTTGTAATTTGACAATGGCATGGTTGCCCTTAACTTATTTCACTAGATGTGTAATATGGTACCACTTTTACATGCTACATTTACCAGCATTAAGTAAGTTTTAAAAAGTGTTGTTGTGCACTTAGATGGCGTTTTTTTATGTTTTAGGACCTATTTTTGTTTTTGAAAAGGGTGCACCCCTGTAACCAATTCGGTAACCAATGAAACCATCATGTATTACTTGTGTTAAACACTGCTTTTATGTGGTTACTTGGATTATATTACATGACAATGATTCCCATGTGTTGCATATACTTTTGTAACTTGTGTTACAAATCACATGTATAGCATGTTTGGATGTATACACGTTACATATACCAAGTGTTTTCAATACACATATATACCAAGTGTGTTTCATACACACATGTAACATGCGTAAGCCTTGTGGTACATATACTCATGTTACATCTATATGTATGTTATTACATATGTATACATGTTATGCACTCTATACTTATGTAACATGTGTAGCTCATAGAATACTAGGATACGTATAGATGCGTCTTGTTTAAACACGTAAGTAACATGTGTTAATGACTATCACATGTTACAATTGAAGTAACATGTTGACAAACCGCATACACTTACATAACATGTGTTAATGAGTGTTACATGTTACAATTGAAATAACAATTTTAACATGTGTTCATTACACTTATGTAACATGTTTCAATGAGTATCACATGTTCCAATTGAAATAACATGTTAAGATTCATATATATGTGCCTTGGTTTTATTTACTACATCGTATGTAACACATGTTACTTACATGTTCAACCAATATACTTACGTAAGATGTGTAACACATGTTACAATTGCTTATTGTTTTGAAGTAACAGTAAAGCTATGTACCTTATTTTCTACTTCATCCAGTCTAACAAACGTTACACTTGTTAATGAGTATCACATGTTACAACTTAAACAATATGTTGACCACCCAATGCTCGTCTACTACTTGCTTACAATTGGTAATGAATAAAACATGTTAACTAGTAACACATGTTTAACATTGTGTTGGCCAATTTGATAACTGGTAACTGGTAACCAAATACATTTCCCACCATAACTGTTTAACATCAAGACACTAACATATTAAAGACAAGACCAGAATGGTCATATTGTATTTTGGGTTACGACTATAATTTAAAATAAAGAAAATTCGTGGTGACTAGGATAGTTACAAAAACCACCACGCATATATCACCAGCAAGTTGACTTCTCATTAACAAAAGTTGTGGGACCCAAGATAACTATAAAAACCACCATAGATGTTCACCACAAAAATCGTAGAAAAGACCACACTACCCCAGTCAGTGCGCCCCCCTAAATGAGGCGGCTTCTATCTTGCCTTTCAAAGTGTTAGATGTGACAACCCGAACTTTCAAGGTTCGCATTACTTGATTTCTTGACTTTAGCTCGTGTAGCTACATTTCATATTTCATGATAAAACCGAGCCTATGCTAGTCACACTTGGGATAATGTCAATAATGTCACAAATGAAGTGGTGTGTAGTGGCGGAATGTGAAGTAATACATCTTAGAGGACATTTATGTTAAAACCCGATCACATTGTTTCCTTAACCACACATGTGGTGCACTTTCTCGGCCCAATCCTTTTGGCATCCAAACAAAGCAAAACCCAAGTGGGGTTCGGCCCACTTGGTTCGAAAAATACAATAAGGGATGCAAGGCCCGCTTATGTCTAGGATAAACACATAGAAACCATAGCAAACCCTAGATACTTCTCTCCTTCTTCCCCTTGAAGTCGACGGCATCCCTTCCTTCATGATTGAAGCTCTCTTCTCGTCTCTAACACTCTTCCTAGCATCCCATAATCTGGTTAGTATTCATACCTTGTGATGATTGGATTCCTTTTTACATTCCGTGTGACTGTGTTTCTGTTCGTTTTGGTCCATATGAACAATCTTGGAATGTATTTATGTGTTGATGTGTATGTATGTGTGTAGATTAAAACATGACTCTAGGTTTCGATTGTAGACTGAGTTGGATCTGGATGATTGTTGGCCATAGTGTTCGATCATTAGGGTACTAATGTTCATGAATCTGATTGTGTGTTACATGATATGTGATGTTGATAAGTTAAGGTGTTCGATAATGATGATGATGATTGTCCATGAATTAGTTTAATTTGGTTGATCCATCCTGAAATGTGTAATGAAATGATTAGAGTTGTGCGAATCTTGGGGATATTTAGATGAGTAACTGTCCATGAATGTAGATGATTGAATTGATTGGTTTTGTAACTGATGCCATGATCCACGACCATGAATAGCGGATCGCACAACATCGGTTGGGCGCACAGGGGAGGATGGATCGCACAACCTCCTTTGGGCCGGTGCAACTGGGCCACACACACACACGCATGTACATAGTTTATAATTGGGCCGAACAGTAGGTGATCAGTATAATGAACCGCACAAGACTAGTGAGTCGCACAAGACAATTGGGCCGGGTGTGGTGTGAGTCGCACAACCCAAACCAGTCGCACAAGAGGATTCAGTCGCACAAGTCCAGTCCAATCGCACAAGTTGGGGATTGGACTCCACATGTTGGGCCGAACCTTCGTGTTGGACTACACACACACACTTTAATTTGATCACACAATTTGTTGGGCTGTAAGTTGTTGGGCCGCATGAATTCATGATATGATTTAACACTTTAATGTTTAATGATCTAAACTGCTAAGCTGTTACATGGTTGTGAACTTGCATATCCACTTGATGGAGAATTGAACTATCGTTATGTGCTATGGTGAATTGTGAACATGTGATGTGAGCCTTGCATGAGACTCAATTACTTGAACATGCTGTTATGAATTGCTGTGTTACGAGAACTCCTGTTACGACTTGTATAACGATGTGTGACTACGTGTATGCTACATGTATAATGTGAATGTGGAATATGTGACTTACTTGCATATAAACTGATTGTCTTTTGGTAACCACGGTAGGGTTTGATTGACCAACTGGGAACGGGTAATGTAACGTAACATACCGAGCAATCTAAGGTGAGTTCATTCCTCTTGAGCATCCATCCCGGTGGTTGGGACAGTCAGTGGGTATCCCTGAGAGGGATAGGTTTTAGGTAAATCATGGGTATTCCTGAGAGGAATATGTCTTGTAGGTAAAATTTGGAATGTTGGATAATATACTCATCCTATCACCATTAAAGTCCCTCCTTGTTGTTTGTTACCTGAGATGTAACAGGTTATTAGTTGGTAGCGCTACTTAGGTTTGGCACCCTCACCCCGTACCTGAGAGGACGGGTGTGAACTAATGACCTAATCATGACCAATGCTTGATAGGAGCATTGGAGAAAGGGCAAAATAATCTGGAGCCGTCTTGAATTCGGGGTATTATCAACATTGTAATCAATGAACGGAACCAAACACTTGGTAAATAACATTTTCGTAAAACTATGAACTCACCAGGGTTGTCTGATACACGTGTGTGCATGCTCGCAAGTTATTGGTATGTGTGGATGTGGAACTTGCTGTCTAGGATGCTGGAATGGTCATGGGTCAAGATACATGGAATCTTGAAACAAGATTAGTTGGTTACATATGCTTTGGTATTGATTAAACTTGTGATATACTTCTGCTGAACACAACGAGTTATAAATGATGTTTTGTAACACTTTATATTAATGAATGAAAGCTTTATTAAAAATCTTGTATGAGTTCAATATGATTGGTGGCTAGATCCTGGTACGTCACACGCCTCGCGGGGGTTTCCGCTTGGGGTATTTTTGGGGGTGTGACAGTTTGGTATCAGAGCCACTAGTTATAGTGAACTTGGTTTTAAAAATGTTTTTATAAAACCAGACTGTAACCGAACAAGTTATGAATACGTGAATACGCCCATGACACTCAGCTCCAGATTACAAGGTTCGTCTTTTCACCTGTTGTATACATTGCATGGCTAGAGTACACTTGTTTATGATGTAGCATACGGACACACACTCGTCACTATAGCATAATATCACGAATTGCTTGTTTACTTTATGATGCGTAGTTGATCCATAGACTCTTATGACCTTATCGTTTTGATAACCTCCGTTTGACATTCGAGTTTGAAGAACCACTTGACACGAGTTAGGAGGAACTGAGATGAGCATGCAAATCACAATATTATTGTGGGTGCACACATAATAATAATGTGGGGTGCATGTGAGTCCCAGGGAGGCTTAACAAGTGAAGAAGGGGTTCTGTTCTGTTATTTAGTCAGTGAGAAACGTAACAAATCTTTAGGAGTCATAGCAGTTATTGACTCCTACCCGAACATGATCTTTTCACTTCTCTATGAATTCTTACAAATCCCGATGCAATCGAGTATCACCTGATCACTCATCTGAACGTCTAGCGAACTGTGTAGAATGTTAGGTGCTAGTACGAACGTCTCTGAGTTGGATGCCGCAGTGTCAAATGATTAGTCTATGCCTTTCTCGCTTTTCTTTGTTTGCTGGAACTTAACGTATTGACGCCTTAGATACCGAAGTGCGACTACTTCTGCAACTCTCTAGCAACATACTGTGTATTGCTCGATCAACTTGCAAGATCGATGGACAAGAGGATGAGCGTAGTATATTACCGACTTGAGTATTAGGACGACCCTGACTACCGGCAACGAGCACCAGCAAATTTGACTTCAATCGAATCCATAACCTAATCAGCAACTTATGGGAGTCAACTCTTGCGAATCAATTGGGACATAAACGATGACCATTGGCTATAGAGTGGACTGTGTAACTACCCGCACAGTGAGTAGCGCCTTAGGACGTATCATGGAATGTGAAAAGATAGACCATGTTGGTGAAAGGTCATAGGACTCCGTTTTAAGCAACGACATTAGAGGCAACAGTCACGGCAATATCAAAGTACTCCTAAATCATAGCCTACAGTATGGAAAGGTAGGCGCCTACTTGTAACACCTCGTAAAATCACGTCCAATGATGTATTGACACATGTAATAAACCCTAATAAAGTCCAATGTTGAATTTAAGGGACTAATTTTTCAAAAAATCGAAAACTTTGATAATAAAAGGACTAGAAGTGTTAGCATACCTAAAATAAGTTTCCAAATAACCTCTCACAATGATTATATTCACAAATGAGCCACTTGTCAATCGAGTGTAGCCGTTTGCGTAATTAATTGGAAGTTTGCGCAATAAAGGGTTAAAAGTGTCAACATGTTAATTCTTACCTCTGAGTGACCATTTAACAAACCGGGAGCTTCATGATATTTTATTATACTCTCGGGAATGCCAACTATTGGCCATCTAAGGTTTTTATGCCTATAAGTAAAGTTATGCGCAACTTTGCAAGTTAGAGGGATTAAAAGTGTCAATATGTTTAATTATACCTCTGAATGACCTTTTAGCAAACCCGAAGCATCGTGATGTTCAATAATACTTTCAAGAATGCCAAATATGTATTAAATGAGGCTTCAATGCTATTAAATGATGAGATGCGCAAGTTTGCGCAATAGAGGGGCCTAAAGCGTCAACTTTTGAATCTACGCCTTTCGCTGACCATTTAAGCAAACGGGAGTGTAGTAATATTTAAGTATATGCTTGGTAATGATCATTATGGGCTATGGAAGACTTGGATATCATTAAACGGCATTTCGCGCTACTTTGCGCAATTAAAGGACTAATTGCGTCAAACTGAAAAAGTATGTCGATTCGTATAGAATCGAACCTTCCGTAATGTGAACATGAGTTAAATATACCTTATTTATTATTTATATAGCTTAGATATAGGCTTGGAGGTGTTGGGTGCGCAAAAATAAACTTTTAAGTCATGCAGGGACTAAAAGTGTCAAAAAGTGCACAAGTTTGCATTTTCGCGCATATCATGCATTCTGAATATATCCTGACACCCAAAAATTTATGTAAGCACTAAAATATTTTATTTTAGTGTTTTGATTGATAAAATTCCATTCGTCGCGTAGTTTGGATCGTTTTTCGCGTCTGTCCGTGTTTCGTCGTAATTAGACGAACAACGTGACCGTACGGCCAAACGAACCGACATCCGACATGTTTTTGAGCATGTTTCATCTCCCCTATATTTAGGCATCATGTTAGAGCCTTGAAATGAGGTTAACAGGCCTTAGATGTGTCAGAAACACATTATTATGCAAGCAGGGACCAAAACTACACTTTTGAAAGTTTGTTTGAGCTGTGCAGGCCGTAGGCTACGCCCCCTGCAGCGTAGCCTACGCCCAGGTCTGGGCAGATTCATATTTTCAGCATTTTTGTCATTTTTCAAGGGCTTTTAGGTAAAATTCTCAATACCATGAGCTGGTTTTCAACACCCATTGTATTTAGAAACCTTGGGCACACATGGAGGGCCAAGATTGAAGCACGGGTTATGAGAAACGATCCTAACGGTTCTTGAAATCCTATATAAACCCACTTGATCTTGGCTTTCATTCACACCTCATTCCATTTCTGCTTGTTCTCTAATTCTTAGAGGATCTTGAGCTTCTTGAGAACCTCCCTTTGTCCTTTGGACCCTTTGTAAGTGTTCCTTCGTGCTTAGTTTAATTACTTAGCGTATTAAAAGGAAAAGTCAAGCGTTATCGGTAAAGGATTTGACTTTTAAATGGTTGAACCATGGTTCGCAACGAACATGGCTACGTGACCGTAATTAGGTAGGTATTAAACCCTCAAAAGGGCACCTCCTAATTACCATGTTTACTTAGTTAAATTGTCGGGTCAAATATCACTTTAATGGCTTGGTAAATATTAGTTGAACATGCCTAAGCATGATTCAACCCGACAATTCTAAGTATAGGCTCGGTTCGGAACCGAAAGTCACAAAAGTTGACTTTTGCTTTGACTTTCAGTTCTGACCCAATTTAGCTTAGTTTAGATATGCCTTAGGATTCATTTAGGATCATGTTATAGGTTAGTATAACCCTCTGAGGTTATACAACTTGGATCCTTAGTTATCCTATTCAATTACATGTTTCCGTTATATGCTTAAATGTTGACCATTATGCCCTTTTGACCCTAAAACGAGAATTTTGAAAATGTGAGAGGACAAAAATCTTTATTACTGATTTATAAAATTGTCCCTAAAATTTGACATCAGTTTGAGGTCTAGATTAGGAGTTATGCTCATTAGCGTAAATGAAAAGCTTTT